>JAULKM010097821.1:0-11027 GCA_032355605.1 Rubia tinctorum
AGTATTTTCTGTTTCCCTTTGCTATTATAAATAAAGGTCAAACGCATGAGAAAAGCAGTAACTTTACTGCACAAATTACTTCTGCTTTCTTTCATTTTATTTAGCCAAAATCTGCTCTTTTCTTGCCCGTTGAAACAACAAGGACCAGTGCAATTGCAGTGGGGGGCCGGCGTGAGGGTGATGGTAAAGGGCGGCATGAGGGTGATGGTGGAGGCCAATGGAGAAAAGCTGAACGGCAGAGGGAGAATTAGGGAATGACGGAGGGAAAAACAAGGAAACGGTGGGGATAAATAAGGAGAATGTTGGACGGCCAAAAACTCAGGAGTTAGGAGAAAAAATTAAGTTAAACCCCTAATTCAATGGGCTTTATAGTTGGGCTTTATGGCTGACCTGAGAGAGTATTTCCAAACTCGAAACTTCTTTCTGATCCTAATTAAAGGCAGTTCTATAATAGAACCGCCTTTAATCAATTTCTATAAACGGCAGAATCGCCTTTTTAAAAAAAGGGTGACCTGGGAGGGTGGTTCCGAACTCGGAACCTCTTTGGGTCCTCATCAAAGGTGATTCCTCAAAAACCATCTTTGATCGCTGCCTTTAATCAAAGGTTCTCCACTAGTGGTAAGAGGCGCGATATTATGATTCCAAGTTGGAACGATATATCATAAGTTGTTTCTTATCTGGAACATCACAATTTAAAGAAACACAGAAAGACATTAATCACACGAGAAGCAGTGAATAAACCTTCACTGCAAAAGTGGCACAATAACTTAGCCTCTGAAAGCATGCACTCATTCTCTCTAACGAATTCTGGTTCATCAACTTAACCACCCCATTCAAATGTGGTATATTCTTAGGTGTTCTCTGATGTTTATAATACCTAACAACTTTCAATATTCATCTAACGGTCCAAGGTACTCTCAGAACGGATGCACTTCAGTAGTTTTTCTTTCAACCACAATTTGAAATTTACTTCACATCAAGTACCTGTTTTCATGTTTTCAAAGCATACGCCACAATTTTCTTGAAAATTCATTAATAAGGGTTATAAAGTAAAGTGCACCACTAAAAGTTTTGTCTTCCAAAAGACCACAAATATCGGAACGAATAAAATCAACCAAATCTGATTTCCTTAATGAAGGGTGTCTTTTAAAAGAGATTATGTTTTGCTCCCCAGCAAAACAATGTTGACAATTGTCCAACTTTGCCCCTTTTCACTCATATATATGGCAAAGTCTTCTATGCCATAACTTTACATGATCATTATTTGTTAGATTCACACTATCCAAGGAAATTTTGGCTTGCAATAAATATATTCTTGTGAACTTCGTTCCACGAGCAAGCACTGAATTCCCCTTAGTTTCCACTGACCACATTGAAAGGTGCTTGAAAAGCCTTCATTATCGAGCTTGCTGGTGGAGATCAAATTCGATTGGATATGAGGGACATGTCGAACATTCTTGAGCACTAACTTTTCTCCAATATCCATCACCAAGAAAACATCTCCTACACCAACAACTTGATCCAATGCATCATTACACATCTTTAATACCCCATAGTCAATGGTATATAAGACGTGAGGAATTCCTCCTTGATGTCACGTGAAATAATAAGGCTCCACTATAAATCACCCAGCTTGTCTCAAAGTTAGCAAGGTTCACAAGAATCTCATCATGTACAATGATAAGATCGTCAATTGTTGCAGTGTTAGTTCGATCATCATTGTCTTGATGTTTTTGATCTTGCTTCCTTTCTTGCTTTCTATTCCTACCCGTGTTCTCTCTTTTCCACTTGTAGCAGTACTTATGAATTTGACATGTTTTATCACAAAAATGGCATTTCAAATTTTGTACCTTTCACTGAAGTTGCTCCCACTCTTATCTCTTCGAACCGAACCTCTACTTTTACCCGATCCTTCTATTTTCAGCAACATAAACTTTCTCGGAAGAAGATGGCACACCGTGAGATTTCTTTCTGATCTCCTTATTCAAATTACCGACTTTAGCAAAATCATAGTGACTTAGCCATGTGGTGTTGAGTTACAAAGTGTCATTATAATCCATTAATTACAAACCCAATTCTAGGTCTCAAATGGATACAAAAATTACCCAAAGATAGACAATCATAACTAGTAACATGTGCAGGAGACAGTGAAAAGTATCACCTAAAGATAGAACTTAATCGAACTAGCATATCTCACGAACCAGGGTACCAATTGAGAATCCCAACGTCCATAATGCAGCCTAAGATGTCCTACATATGCTAACAAAACTTTAGACGGTCGGACCATGATGAACTCCGATCAGAGGGGTTTTGTGAAGTTACACAAGAAAATCGTGAAGAATAAAAGACCTTCTTTCTTCCCTTTTTCTCTCCATTTCTCTGTAAGTTCTCACATGGAATTCTTCTCCTATTTATACGCACAAAAGTAACCCAAGATCAGTTTCAATAGCTTCTTAAAGAAGCATTGAAAACAATCTTCAAGAAGCAATGAAAACAAATCCAGCCTCTATAACTTCTTAAAGAATCATTCAAAGTAACTCCAGAAGTTACAACTTCCTAAGAAGTAATGAATGAGATAAGAACAAATATATTATGTTTTATTTAGCAGGGACCCATAATCATCATCTGGTGAAGTGGGGAGTAAAAGAAGTGGAGCGTACGTATGTGGTGATGAATATGATGTAATTCTATAAGTATAATCTAAAAGTTTATGTTGCTCGGTACCTATTCCTAACTGCTGATCATGCATTATTTTATGCTTCAATTTCCTATTTTAAAGCTAATTCATGCTTTAACTGGAAATTAAACTAAACCTAGGAAAAGAAAATTTTATTTATATATTATGATGTTGGTATGCCTTGAATACGTATTAGCCACTTCGACAGGTTGGTACGGGGGTCTCGCTACTGATGTAGGAGAGGGCTATATATAGTGCCTCGTCCTTATACTGTAAATCTAAGAGATATGATTGGTAGAGAGTAGGAAATCTGTAATCTGGCCTTTTCTCTCTAGTGCAATCCGATCTTGGTCGGCCGTGGATGTAGCCAAATTGGTGAACCACGTAAATTCTGGTGTTTTGACTTTTGCTTTTATTTTCTTCGTTTGTTCTTTCTCGGCATTCCGCACAACAATTTGAAAAATGGCATCGTCTTCCTCAGAGCTCACCGGAAAGAGGAGTTGAAACCTAGGTTTAGGAGGGAGGAATCCATGAATTCCGGTGGCTCCGAGACCTAAATTTCGGGCCACCGAATCTTAGGGGTGGCGACATCACCCTCTCGCTCCCCCCGGTTCCGCCCTTGTGTGTACATCATCATCATCTATAAACTGCCCGGATTCCCCACCCGTTGTAAAATACTAACCTGGACAAGGCTTGCAGTATTCCGGGTCTAAAAACTAACAACTAAAAACAGTTGACACATACACAGAGAAGTAGTCAAAATGATGTCTTGGACCTTCACGTAAAGATGTAAAGAAATATAAAAGAAAAATAAAGAGATTCAATGGATATGTTTCACCACATTGATCCTCTACCCATGTGGCTAATGATCGAGCAACAGGAAAAAGAGGTGTTGGTGCTTCCCCTCTCTGACCACTGCCTCTGCCACTTCCCCTTCTCGGACACCTTATTTTCCAGTTGTTCGATCATTAGCTACTTAAAGTCATACTTAGTGGGACACATGTGTGAATTGTGAATTTTGAATTCTGCTCAAATCAACCAATTGAACACTACGAATTAGACATTTCCGTGAATAAAAAAACGCACTACTTGAAGAATAAGACATAATCTACAAGTGGAATGTTAATGTCTAATAGGTGTATAACGTCAATTTCCAGCCCATGCACTTATATGAGCATGTGCCATTTTTCAACAACTATTAAAAGTATACACAGTCGCTCTCTCCGAAACCAACAAAAACCACCTTTAATTTGAAACCCTACCTAGTCGACCACGAATTCCCCACGCTTTCAATTTCTTCAAAAAAATAACGTCCCATTTATGTTTATATATACACACCCCCCACTACTTTTGTACAAACAAACACTTGTATGATTTCATAGATTACATATATTATAAATTTATAATATATCACACCATATAGTACTACTTTTTATGGCTGACCACCATATTAGTGAACAAAAGCTCCCCAGCACTATTGAAATCCCACCACCTCAAGCATCCCCTTCCTTTAAACCACCAAAAAATCCTCGGACGTCTCCCCGCGCCGCCTCACCTAACGGAAAACACCCAGTGTACCGCGGTGTGAGGAGCAGGAGTGGGAAATGGGTGTCGGAAATCCGGGAGCCACGCAAAACTACGCGGATATGGCTAGGAACGTATCCTATGCCGGAGATGGCAGCCGCGGCCTATGACGTGGCGGCCAAGGCCTTAAAAGGTAGTGATCGTGCTGAGTTAAACTTTCCTGACCGTTTTAGTTCTTTCCCGGTCCCGGACTCACCTTCTCCGAATGATATTCGCAGCGCAGCAGCTGGGGCAGCGGAGCTGATGAAAGAGAAGGAAGTGGCTCATGAAGGGGAAGAGATTGATAACGGTGATGGTGATGGTGATGGTAAAGTTCCTCATAGTGAGGATCATGATCTGGATTTACATGAGAGCTTAAACAATGAAATGGAGTTTTTTGATGAAGATGCATTGTTTGATATGCCTAATTTGCTCGTGGATATGGCTGAGGGAATGCTTATTAGCCCACCTAGAATGATGAGCAATCCCATATCGGAAGACTTTTATGGTGAAAGCCTTTGGAGCTACTATTGATCATGAGAAAATAAGTGATCAAACGAGTGAATTTGGTTATTAATATTTAATATATGAGCTTATAAGAACATTCCTAATGGTTTACTTTAACTTTCAGTTGTTATAGTAAATTTTTATAATTATTATAATGTATTTGCTTCAATAGTTTATTCTATATCATACTCTAAAAGAAAAAAAAATATTTTTTTATATCTTAATTATATTGTTTTTATAATCATTCATTATATTATAAAATTATCCCAATTATATATCTATATATATTTACAATTGTAATTTTATTTAATCATATAAAATAATAACCCTAATTTATTCTAAGTTGAATTATTCTAACTCTATTAAATTTATTCTAAGTTGAATTAAAAGTCGCATCAGTTTCTCTCTCTAAACGAGAAAACTTACCCCGTAAAACTTTAAAACCCTAGTTTCGAAATGGAGGGCCTGCTTGTCCCAACACCCCTACCACAATCGGCCAACACTCCTATCCCCGTGCCAAACTATCCCCCTGAGAGTAATGGTTCGTCAGAGAGGAATGATGTAAAATAAAAACCCAAGCCTTTCTTCACCAAAGACCAAGATTCACCACCACGTTAGCAGCTACTGGAATTTTCTTCTTCACCGGCATTTTTCCCCAGAGAGTGAAGCTTCGCCGCTCGCGCTTCTTGTTCAACGGCGTCTGAAGAGTCATGTGGCAGCGGCGAGTCAACATTCTGACGAAGGTGGCTAATCCTTCGAAACAGCGTACGATGTTTCGAAGGTCATTGTTCTAGAGGCATTTCTAACGGTGGCTGGCGTCCAAAGGCCCAGATCCTAGTGATCGGCGGTCCAACGACGATCAGACCCAACCGGCGCTCCAGAGGCTTTTTTCACGATGTCCTGACCCCCATATTTTGACCAACTCATATCTTAGGGAATTGAGTTTACTCAGACTGGAGACTAGCCAACTCAAATCCCAGGGAATTCAAGTCTACTCGGATCGGAGACTAGCCAACTCAAATCCAATACGGCTAAGTAAAGTAATCCAGGTATCGGGTCAACTAAACCAATTACGATTGAGGTTCGGGTCAAATCACTTCAGACGGTTCAACTCGGGTCAACTTAATGCCAAGTCAGGCTTCGGGGATGTCACAGTCACGAGGTGCACTTCTCCATTTTCTTTAATCTTCATTTTAAAATTTCTCTTTTTCTGGGTGGAAGGCTATTAATTCAATATTTTCTTTGTATTTTCTTTGTTCATTTTGATATTCAATGGGATAGTTAAAAATTCGTTTTTTTGACAAAATATTTTTTCCACGCCTGTTCTCTGTCAATCCTAAGCTTTTCTGACGACTTATTTTTCTTGTTTAAATCTAGTTGACTTCTGATTTGGTCTATATGTCAGTATATGAGAAATCCAAGTCAAGGTAGTTGAAACTACTTACTTTTGGTGATTTTGAGCATATTTACAATCCAGATTTGTAGACCGGGCAAGTTGAAAAATCATAGATTTATCACCTTGTGTCGTGTTAGAGACTTTTGTACTTTCTCCTGATTTTACTTACATTTACAAAAGACTTTTTGTTAACTAAAATAACCACGGTCATCTCTGACTTTCTCTAAGGGACTTCAAATTAATGGAGATGGACCAGATATTTCACTTGAGGAGATCTTCATTTTTGTTTTGGTTTCTTTGCGGGTCGAATAAGACAATTTATTGGGAGCTCAATGAGAAGGTGGCTAATATTTGAATATTGTGATCGGCTTCTAGTGGGATTCGGTTGATAGCCGGCCAATTCAAGTCGAACTAGTCGGAAGTGTCGTCAGTATTTGACCTTTCATCTTATGATGTAACCCTCTCTATTTGTTTATACATAAAGGCTGCGAAAATATAATTTGATGTTTAGCGCCTTTATGATACTCTTTTTGGGGTAACTTGATGCAAGCTTTAGGGCATCACCTGATGTAAGCAATTTTTTGACAGCACATACCCTTCAAACCCATCTTTGACGGTTTAATTTTTAAAAAATAATAATAAGTTTATTTAGTATGTTAATATTGTCAATGAAATTAAATATAGACTTATAACGTATCATCAAATATGAATAATAGTTTTTTAACAATTAATATCATATCATTAATATATATAATAATAATAATTATTGTAGATTCAATATACTAAAAATTGCGCAAATTCTTGTTTTAAACCGACTAACCGTTATATGAGTTTTTTTATAATTTATATATCCAATGGGGGTGATCGTCGTTTATTTTTATTTATTGCAACGAGATTCCTATAACTTTGAAAAACTATTAAAATGGATCGCAATGTTTTAGTAATTATAATTTGACCCTAAAAACTATTGAAATGGGAGTTTTTATTATTAATCTAACCGTTAATCGTTCTAGTGGAGATTTTCTCGAAACATTATTATAAAAAATTTAAAAATGAAGGAATCCGATTTTAAAATGGTAAATTACAAATAAGGATAATTAAAAATTATATTCAAATAGATTTAAAATAAAAAATTATTAATCTAATTTTACTTATATATTAAAAAAAATATTAGAATTTTATTTGTTAATATATTATAATTAAAAAATTATTTTATATTATATGTAATCAATTATATATGTAATTAATTATATATGACAAAATAAAACGTATAAGAAAAATATAAGATAAAACATAAATTACAAATAATGAAATGAAAAAGGAAAGAATAAAATAAGAAACAAAGGAAAAGAGAAAAATTAAAAATTAAAAATTAAAAATAAAAATTAAAAAAAGGAAAGGAAAAGTTAACAGTAAGTATAGAGGGTATAGGTAGTCGATATAAAACGAAACTATATATTAACACATACTCTGGTATTTTCTCTATTCCAATTCAAATTACTCAAATACCATACGGTAATATTTTCTATTAAAATTTAATCGCATATTTGATAGATATATAAGAAATGATATTATCGTATATGATAGTATTGAATTCGTAGCAATAAGTATATTTTAAAAAATAAATTTTCATTTACCGTTAGTATACATAGTTAAATATGTTAACGGTCAAACATGTTTTTCGAACAATATAAAATGATTGAAGGATAATTCAGGATGGAATGGGGAGTAACTAAATTATAATTGGTTTTAAAAATAAAAACGTCACCTTGAGCTTGAACGAGTAGTATGTAGTTAATCAATGAGATAAGGGACATGCAAGTTGGAAACCCCTAAAGTTGAAACTGAATTTGGACCCCAATATTTATGAAAATACCAAAGCTGACGCAATTCATTCAAGCCCCCTCTTTAGGGGTGTCAATTCGGGTTATCGTGTAGGGTTGAAAATGTGTCACTTTTTTTCTTTGGATTGGGTCATGTCGGATTGAGTTAATATCGGGTTGGGTTACTATCGTGTAATTTTCATACTCGGGTTAGGTTGGGTTGGGTCAGAATATTGTCGGGTTGGATTGAATCGAGTTACAATCATGTCATTTTTTGTACTGAAGTTTTGTTCGGTTTTAATTATGTCAGTTATTTTTTATAATATTTTATATTGGATTCAGATATATTTCAGATTGGTTCATTTTAGACCAGGTTATTATGCTAC
The DNA here is from genome assembly GCA_032355605.1 of Rubia tinctorum. NCBI lineage: Eukaryota > Viridiplantae > Streptophyta > Magnoliopsida > Gentianales > Rubiaceae > Rubia > Rubia tinctorum. The sequence goes on from JAULKM010097821.1 coordinate 8,353, forward strand.
CCGATTAAATTTGGGTTGGTTTAGGTTATGTTTCAATATTATTATTGTTACACCTGCACTATTATCAGATTTTATTTCATTGTAACTTGAACTTCTAGTTATACATTATTGAAAAACGGGCATGGTATGTCATTGTTGGGAGAGTAATATCGTTGCTAGAAATTTTATAGGCACCGGTAATCTGGTAAATGAAACAAAATACAGGTTTGTCTGAATTTTATCCAGCACCAGTTCATTGAATAAGAATGCTAGATACCGGTGCCTATCAAGAAAACTGTCCGAATTTAATATTTTTCAGCATCGATTTTGGCTAAATGACATATACCGGTGCTAATACACGTGTTTATGACCTGAATAGTAATTTTTGCAGTTAAAATTGTGGTGGCAAAATATATAGAACATATACCGGTGCTAGAATTGTATTTAACTTAAAATTTTAAAAAAATACTTTAAAATTTTTAAACAGCCCCACGAAACTGCATTATAATTGTATAGACAACGATATGTTGATGAATGGCACCGGTAGTCATACCAGTGCTCGATACATAGAAAACTTCCCAACATTTACAAGCTAGAATAGGAAAAAAAGTTTTGAAAAATGGGTTTACATTATGAGTTACTCTAAAACATGTAATAGCGCTTTTCAACAATTCACAAAAAATAATTATTTTTATATTTAGACAACAATTAAAAAACATGTATTTTGTAGCAATTGATAATGGGGTAACACAATTTGTGACCACATTGTAATTTTCCAAAACTGTAGAAGTAATCAATGTTGACTTTCGATACCATTCTGTTCACCCATACATGCCCAAATTCCAAAGTCGCAATCGACTATTATTGAATTTCTTTTTGGTGTCGCCGAATTTGTTATTAGGCAACTCTAATGTTTCTGGAGGGACCTAAGTGCAAAAGGTAAAAACTTTAATTGTAACTCCAAATTGAAATCCGCTTGAAAGTGATGCTATCATATACACCCCATTGTATTTTCCAAATATGTAACAAAATATTTATCAACAAACGAGTATAAGAACATATCCATAATCATTTTCGATTTTCCTGTCTTACTTCTAAGTAATCAGCTATAAATTACTCTAGAACACGTTTTAGCACTTTTCAACATTTCACCAAAAAAATCTTTTATTCAATATTTCTATATTTAGGCAAGAATAACAAAAATAATGTATTTTGGAGTAACAGATAATGGGGAAACACAATTTTAGGCCACAGTGTAATTTTTCAAGATTTTGTAGAAGTATTCAATGTTGACTTTCAAGGAACTTATGTTCACACATACATGCCCAAATCGCAAACACGCAATCATACATTATTGAATTGCATTTTGGTATCGCCAATTTTGTAATTTGACAATTCCAACTTTCTTGGAGCCATCTAAGTGCAAAAAGCAAAAACTTCATTTATAATTCCAATTGATATACACTCGACCGTGATGATACCATATACACCCCTATTGTATTTTTCAAGTTGTAATGGAATATTTATCAACAATTAGGCACAAGAACATATCCGTAATCCTCTTCGATTTCCCTTTTTTACTATTAAGTAATCAACTTTTGTTTAAAAATAAAAGACTTTATTAATGGTGCATTGATATCACATCAATGACACATCTCGTCAATGATGAGGGTTACAATATATAATGTTATAACAAACTAAAATCTAACGGGAATAGGATTCTAAATCTATAAGGAAATTACCATCTATAACTAATTGTATAAGGAAACTAATTTTATTAGATAACTACCATCTATAACATTTTCCTAGAAGGGAAAGTGTTTCTTATTTCCTTATCACCCTCCCTCAAGTAGTCACAGCTTCAACAGCGATGCGGGCTTGCTCTGTAGCATCGAAATTGGAACTAGAAGTAGTCATTGGTGTATATCAGTAACACACACGATCAGCGACATGGTAGGTCAGACGCAGTGGCACGTGTGCTGCAGATGCGGTGGTGTGTTGGGTACGAGCGGCGCGTGAAAAACATGCACGGCGAATCCGGGTAGGTACGGACAGCAAACGTTCACGGCAGTTGGAGAAAAGGTTGCAACGACAGTCAACTGCGAAATCGAAAAATCAGGTAGGCACAGTGGCACGTAAAGTCGAGCGGTGGCGCGTGAACGTCACTCGTTGACAGATCGGAGTAGTACGAATCGTGGCAATCGTTGAGGTGGTAGCGGCAATCGGAAAAATGGTAACCAGTAGGGCAGTCGACGACGGTGGCAGCGCGTGTAGTGTAACGCGAGGCTTAACGGCGGCGGCTCAGGCGGAAGACGACAGCAGACTTTATTTAGCGTCTAGGTCTCAGAATTTTGAAACTCTGATACCATGATAAAATAAAAAAGACTTTATTAATGGTGCATTGATATCACATCAATGACACATCTCATCAATGATGAGGGTTACAATATATAATGTTATAACAAACCAAAATCTAACGGGAATTGGATTCTAAATCTATAAGTAAATTACCATCTATAACTAATTGTATAAGGAAACTAATTCTATTAGATAACTACCATCTATAACCTTTCCCTACAAGAGAAAGTATTTCTTATTTCCTTATCAAATTTAAATTACTCTAGAACATGTACTAGCGCTTTCCAACATTTCACCAAAAAAACATTTGTTTTCTATTTCTATATTTATGCAAGAAT
>JAULKM010097829.1:0-11027 GCA_032355605.1 Rubia tinctorum
GAGCAATGAACTGACGAATAGCCGAAGAGTCATTTCCTGTAAGGATAATATCGTCCACATAGACCAAAAGATAAAGCAGAGTAGTTCCGTGAGAAAAAAAAAACTACGATGTGTCTGCTGAGCTGAAAAGAAAATCAAGTTGGCGTAGGTAAGTGCTGAACCGGTGAAACCAAGCTCGAGGAGCATGTTTTAAGCTATAAATGGCTTTCCGCAGGCAACAAATGTAACAGGATGGGCATTATCCTTATAGCCAATAGGTTGGGCCATGTAGACAGGAGAATCAAGAACATCATTTAGGAAAGCGTTCTTGACATCCAGCTGATGCAAGGGCCAACGATGAATGGTGGCAATGGCAAAAACAGTACGAACAGTGGACGCCTTCACAACAGGGCTGAAGGTATGATCAAAATCAAATCCTGGAATCTGAGAGAAACCCTGCGCAACTAGTTGAGCCTTGTATCGATCAATAGTACCATTATGCCGGTACTTGAGACGATAAACCCACTTGGAGCTGACAACATTCAAATCTAGCGGACGAGGCACCAAATCCCAAGTATGTTGGTGGCAAAGTGCATTCATTTCCTCATCCATTGCTGAAATCCAGCGAGGATCACGAAGAGCCGCACGATAATCTCGGGGTTCGTTCTGAGCAACTAATGCAGCAAGAAAAAAAGATACCTCATACTCAGGGAATGATCGAGGGCGTCAAGAATCATCCATCATTCTAGTGGTCATCCGATGCAAGCAAACGGATGTTGACTCAGGAGAGGCATCAGTGACAGGGATAGGAGAATCTGAAGCAGAAGTGCTGCGAGCCTGGGAAAAAGGTGTAGTGGCCGGACTCATGGGTCTTGAGGCCGGAGAAGAAGGTGTCAGGGCCGGAGTGGCTGAAGGTGATGCTATAGTGTCATGATCATAACAAACCACACAAGGTAACTGAGTAGAGGGTGATGCAGGGCTAGAGCTAGGTGGAAATGATCATGTAGTAGAGGGCTCTGTAAATGAAGATAGCTCCAAATGAGAGGTAGAGCGAACATCCCGTGGAGAGGAGGCATAAGGAAATAAGGTCTTGCCAAACTGGACATAACGTGAGACATAAATATGCCTAGTAGCTGTATCGAGACACTTGACTCCTTTGTAGCGAGAACAGTAGCCAATAAAAAACACAAGGAATGGAGCGAGGTGCAAACTTATGAGACGCAAGAGCACGCAAACATGAATATGCATGACAACCATATGGGTAAAAGAGAGAATAATCCAGTGTTGTTCCAAAAATGAGCTCAAATGGAGACTTGCCACCAAGAATGGAACTAAGCAAGTAGTTAATTGACCAGAACTTTACCTGAGACACACCGAAGCTTTATCGAAAATTGATCGGAACTTGGCAGGAAAAGGACATGCCGGGAAGAGGCTGTGGCAAAAATGAGAGAAGAAAAAGAATGGAAAAGAGAGAGGGGGAGGGAATCAGGGCTTAGATCAGTGAGACTCTGATACCATGTAAAGACTAAATGTTTGGATACTTTATTATGATGATCAGTGCAGTTTATATAGGTTACAAGAATGAATTTGAAAGGAAAGGAACTATCTATCATATCCTATCATATCCCAATTAAATCTTTATCACCGATCTCATCTATCCTAACACTGTGCAACGAATCCCGACGTCGGTGACCAAGAAATTGAAGATGGCATAGGCGGATGGATAGAGGATATCGACGTCGGCGATCAATCAACTGAAGACGACAATGGCGGGATGGTTGAAAAACACCATCCCCACGGAGAATGTCTACGGCGACAACGGAGAGACGAGGCGGCGACATGACGAAGAAGGCTGGAGAAGAAGATCAGCCTATTTTGTGGTTATTTTTTATTATTTGATGTTTGGTCCCCATATTTTTTTTTCATTAACTACCCCGAGTCCAAAGTATTTCAAATTTCATCCCCGAATTTGGTTTGCTCTTTTGCTATTTTCTCTCTAGTTCTAGGTCTCACCATGGGACGGTCTCACAGGAGACGAACTCCAATAAACATTAGCCTTTATACTAAATTTTATAAAAGCAGTGGAGTCCCGCTGCGCGCTGCATGGTATTATTAATTAAATAGTTAGGAATATTTTTTATATATTTTATTTATCTTACATTTAAATGGTTTTCATTAAAAAAATTTAAGTTAAGTCATCTAAGAAAAAAATATATGAGTTATGAAGTGAAATAATCAATTTAGTTATAAATCGTTAACTACTGAATACAGTAAAATGGTTATTTTTATAATATTTCATTCATATTATATAAAAATAATTATTTATATGTTGAGATTAATTTTAAAAGGTTAACATAATTAAAGCTATCTCATTACAATAAATAAAAGTAGCTACCAAATGACCCTATTAGTCCCACTAATTATATAATGCTCCATTCAAACAGTGAGTCGATTTAAAATAAGATTTTGTGGTATGTATGTATATATATACATACATATTTCTATCAAAAGTGTATAAAAGAATACAAACCTTTGGTTATTATCGATTTGGTGCTTCTTTGGACATTCTATACTCCTTTGGAGTATATAGTTATAATAAAATAAGATATTTATGGTTTTAAATATATTTTTAGAAGTTATATACTCCATCTGTCTCACTAATAACTTTCTATTTTTTTGTCAATTCCATTAATAACTTTCTAAACTCTCTACATTTAGCCATAAATATGTGGTCGTAACTCTTCCTTTAATTTGATTTATGTGGGCTCATTATCATCACTCATAAAAAAAATACTACGTAGACTTGTCTTAAATTTTGTGCAAAAGCTATTCAGAGCTTATTAGTGGGATGGATGAAGTATATTTTAACACGTTGTGATTGATTATATGTAGTAAAGAAATAAAATCAGTAACATGTAATAATATTAGTATGTTATTTTTAGACAATTTGGATTTAGATTAGTAAAAGTGACTTCAATACACTCGGTTGACAGCAAATAGATTTCAACCAAACACCAAAGCAGAAAATGAGAATTTTCTATTATATTGTACTTTGGGATAAAAATATTTTATATTTTAGAGTAAATAATATCATAAAAGTTGTTGTTATTGTGAAATAAGTGCCAAAGATTTGCAAAATAGAAAATTTATTGGAGAAAATAGAAAAGATTTGCAAAATAAAAGTTGGTATAAAAATACAATAGAGAAAATGAGTTCCAAGTCTTAATTATTTAATTTTCTAATAAATATCAAGTTTTTTCTTATAAGAAAATTTGATGTCTTATTTATGAAGGTATTTTTTGAGATTCAAACTCATATTTATAAATTTATTAATGTGGTAGTGCCACCAAATTTATCCACTAAAACAACATTCTAAATTTCTAACTCAATGTATGCTCTGTTCTATTAATGCTGTTTTAGTACGATGAGGAAACATGAAATTAAAGCGAGCATCCCTTAAATCAGGAGGATCCCTTCGAATTTATTGAAGATGCTTTTAAACCAAACTCTACAGCTCGCAACGAAGTCAATCAAAAAGAGACTTTCTGTATTTGTCGAAGGAGACATGAAAATACCACATGTATCACAGCCCATAATTTGTCGTCTCATTTCTCCACTTTATCACCTCTTCTTGATTTATTTTTTAAAAAATAATCACGGACTCCCTTTTATTTTTTTATTAATAAATCAGTTCCCTTATTCCATCAGAAAAAAAATATCTGACTCCTCACTTTTATTTTTTTACACTTTTTCTATCAATTTTTTACCACATATTTGAATAGATATATAAACAATAATATTATTGTATATGACACTGTTGAATTTGTCGTTACAACTAGTTTTAAAATATTAATTTTTTAGTTCACGTTATTTTACAACATACTTTTTGAACAACACGATAATGATTGTGATACAGATAGAGTTGGGAAGGGAGAGTACCCTTTGTTTCTGGAAAAAAAAGTACAGTCACCAGAGTGGGATATTTTATTATGGCCAAAATCCTTTACAGAAATGAACTTAGATACTTCCTCCGTTCCAGCCATTTCTACACTTTTTTTTAGTCCGTTCCACACAATTCTGCACACTTTGAAAACTTTCTTCATTTGACAAATTTTGCCGTATGAATTTTCAAATTTGCCCTTAATGATTTCAGGAATATACAAACTTTATCAAAACTAAATCCCACTTAAACATTCACTAACTCACTAACTATACCCTTTTTTTTAATCCTTTCCATTAAATCACATTTCAAACAATCCATCCATTCAACTTCCACATTAAAACTCAACCACCTTCCCATTTATTTCCACCAACCACACCGCTCATTTCAACCAATCGGGGCAATGTTGAGCAGTGGAATTAAAGTGATATGCCCCTTCAATATCTGATTCCAACGTTTCTCATTCAGTCTCTCGAATCTTCTCTCATCTCCAAAAAAACCCCTAGATATAATCTTATCTCCTTCGCTCTCTTCTGCTCTGTTCTTTGTTTTTTCATCTTCCCACTGTGAAATACGCTCTTCTCAAGGAAGGATTACCCTTCTCCTCCAAAAAATCATGTCGTCACTAAGAGAGCCAAGAGAGCCAAGAGGTAGTTTGTCGAAGTTCTTCCTCCCCCATTGTTTAAGATAAGTTGTCGTTCTTGTTGATTTTGTTGGCAGAGGTACAATTCCTCGGTAAATGACAAACTAGTTGTGTTGTTTTTTTAGTTTAGTTGTTTTTTATCTAATGAACTTGTTTTCTTCATACTCAAGGTCTTATTTTGCTAACAGGGTTACCCTGTGAGAAGTGGTGTTTGGAGAACGGGAAAAATGGGGGGGGGGGGTTTGCATCTCCATCTTCTTTGGAATATGAACAAGTTCTGAAGACATCATGTTCTCGTCAAAACAGGTGATATCCTTCTTTACCTCACTTTTAATTTACTACTAGCATGTTGGTGTCGTTTGTGTTGTTATGTGTGATGGCCTGTTGGTGCCGATTTATTCAATTATTTGTGAAATCATGTTGATGTATTTCTCACTTTATGTGATGGTTACTAGGAATTAATCTGTGTATCTTCCATATGTTACTGGCATGTTAGTGCAATTTATGTAGAAACCGTATATTATCTAGTTGGTTTCATTTGAATCAATTATATCTGAGAGCATGTTGGTGACTTTTGAATCAATTATTTGTGAAAGAGTGATGAATTGTGTATGTTTGTGTAGTGGATCAGTTTTTATGATGGGTACTGGGACTTAAATTATGCATCTTCCCTGTGTTACTGGCTCGTTCGTCCCATTTGTGTTTATTCTATGTGTTGGCCTGTAGTTGTGGGTATGTCAGTGTTGGTTCTATGTGAAAGCATGTTGTTTTGGGTATGTCTTTGTTGTTGTTTTGTTTATGTGATGGTTTTTGGGGGTTAAAAATATGCATATTCCCTTTGTATGCTTATTCACATGACAGTTGATGCTATGCTTTGTATTTGTTCCAACTGTGATGTCATGCTACTGTGAACAACATGAATTTTACAGTTTGAAAAAAAATTCAAACAAAAGTTAGGTTTTCATACATGTCATAACTTACATTCAACCAAGGTTGGGATTGAACATTTTGATTAAATCAAAAGCGAAATGTTCAAAGGCTTCCAAAATTAGCATTTACCCCAACTCTTAAAGCATGCATCAGTGGAAGAATCTCCTTTGTTGCGTCAACTGTGATTAGATGTTGAATGCTTGCTCTTACATCTTCTTCATTTGCATTAAGCATTCTTGGCAGTGTCCCTTCTCTGATCATCCTGTCTTTATGAATATGAGGAACCTCGTAGTTGTTTCCACCTTGTACTTTGATAATCTCCAGCATGGTTGCATTATGAGTGACAAAAACTTTGTTGACTGTAATTCCATCATCCCTTTGAAAAGCATTTTGCACAACCTCTAGTAGCTTCACCACATTAGTTGCTACATGTTCTTGTTTCAATTTTTGAATAGATTAAAAAACCATAGATACGATATGTTGAGGTCGGGGGAATTCGCCAGCTGGCTCACTAACTTTATGTTGAAACCATCATATTTTACGACCACTAGAAAAAGTGGGTCATTATATTTGATGCTTGTCGTTGTGTTGTCCTAATATGTATGTGTGTGTATTTTCTCATGAATGGTGGCCACTTTGCCTTGATTTGAAAGTCCATATATGATATGAAACAGGATCTGCAAGCTTGGTTTTCTCGGTTAAGTTTTTTTAAATTATCCTTGGTTTTAAAACACAACACTTGTGACAACTCTTTGTTCGTTGTATAATATCAAAGCTATATACTTATGTTACTTCTTTATGGGGATGATATTGTTCTCACAGGTAGTAATTCTGTTTTAGTTCATAAATTTATTTCTATTCTCCTGTCTCAATTTGATATGAAGGGCCTGGGAGATGTCCATTATTTTCTAGGAATTTAGGATTTTCATACTCCTTATGGTTTGTATTTGTCCCAAAAGAAATATGGGTCTGATTTACTAATGAAATTCCATTTTCATACTGTTAAATTTGTACACAGACCCACACTAGTGTAGGAGAGGTCAATTAAAACCGATTATATCAGACCATTAAAGGCACCTCAAAGTACATTCTATGGTTCTGCATTTAATCACCCATCAACAAAGGTGGTTATGAGAACCGCCTTTAAAAATCACCAACGAAGGCAGTTAAAAACTGCCTTTAAAAGGGGTTTGGAACTGCCTTTAAATGTTTCCAAGTTCGAAAACTTTGCTCCTTTCGCCGGACCTTAGAAACCACCTACAAACTCGGAAACTTCACTGCTTCCAAATTCGAAACAGTACTTGGAGGTGTATTTTGGTTCTTTAAAAAAATCCATTTAGGTTCCGGAATCGGCTCATGTTTCGGTCCTCGTTTTGTGAATTTGTGGCTCTAATAATATTTCATTGCCACTCGTTTCCAAGTTTGGAACCTGTATCGTGCCTCATCTTTCTGAGGTCAGAAATTAAAATTGGACCTATGGAAAATTATAATGAATGGGCTGAATACACTTCCGACTCGAAAGTTCAATCTCTTGTGGTTAAAAAAATTATTTTATTAATTTTCCCATAAAAAAGGCCCCGATTCACAACCACAAATGTAACACAATACATGATAGTATCTTGCATCTTGAAAAAAATCTATAGATAATACTAACCAATAAACAATCTATAGATAGGAATAGAAACTACTACAAATCTATTCTGACATTTCTAACCTTCAGTATTTATCTAACTTGTGTCACTCTAGCAATATCGGGATTCCTTAGGGTTGCTGACTGACTGAGAATTAGATTCCTAGCCAAAGAATTCCTTACATTATTGATATTATCTTGCAAGTAGGGTTTCCAATCCTTTTGGAAAATATGATAGAAATTTTTGAAAATGATGTTGGTAAATGAATTGAACATTTTGAGTGTAACCTTCCAATTTGTGGCGCAATGACAAGCTTCTTGTCCTTCCGCAATTTTAAGTCGATCCTCTCTTGTTTCGTACAACCAATTTCTTGAATCTTCACCGGGTACATGTATCCAATCTAACCTTTCTTTTGACTATTGATAAAAAACATGTACCTTGAAATTTAGAATTTTGTCATTAGTTGTAATAATGTTTAAAGTAAATAATATTGTCTTTCGAATAAAATTTTAAAAAATCACTCATGAGGTGTCATATGGATATCATCGTTTGATTAACTTGCTCACATCTCCATAGGTCTTCAAAACCACTTCATAACGGAATGATTTCATGTTTGCATCCAAATACGCATTGTTTCCCAAGAATGTGTATGTTGAGTTTTGATCATGCGGTTAAAACAAATTATATAGCACCCGTACAAAATTATATGAGTCTCAAAGGACGTGTGCTCTTGTAACTGGAGGTCTAAACTTAGTTGGTTTTTTTGGGACCAATTTTGGTGTTGATTTTACTGGTCTTGGTGCTGTTTTCACCGACTTACGTGATTCAAGCTGTGTTTCCTTCAAGTGTCTATCCTTCACAAGATCGGAGTATATAATTTGTCAAGGCCAAAGAAGGAACATTCCCCGAGTAGGCCCAAATTTCTTGTATTCTCCGTCCGGGATTGGTAAAGAGGCGCCGATCACCAACAGATTCTCCAGCAAAACCCTAGAAAGATCATCTGCAATAGTTACGAAATGATGTTGTTTCATTAACTTATGTAAAACTCCATCGACTACATGGAGTGGTCTGCCGTCTATATCTTAATCAATGTATAGCTCACATGGACATGATTTTTACATCCCCACCAAAATATATGTTAAATATGAAACTTCTAAAGAACATTTTGAAGAAAAGAAAATATGTACCGTTTTCACTTGCTAGAATGGCATAGTCAAGGTTGTTGGGTTTGAAAAATTACCCTTCGATTCTTTGAGTTTGAAAAATTGCCTCTCGATTGACCCTAACGTCTCTGGGAGAATGGTGTGATCCCCTTGATGGTGGTGTCTAATCGGGCATAAAATTCTCTAAATTGTCCAGAAGAACAAGCCAGATGTGTTGGACCAACTTACGACTTAGAATGTCTTGTTACTCAATTCGTTTATCTTGCAGTAGCGCTTGTTTTACAAGGTGTGGATTCTCGAGGCATCTGCACAATCTTAGGACCGTACGATGCCAAATGCCTCCCGTTGGGTCAAGAACGCACCCACACCCCTAGCACAACCCGGGTGATTGGATTTTTCCATAGTTTCACGAATGATGTCGTGCTTATCCTTTAGAATGAATTGCCCTTGCAATTAATCATTCGATAAATTTTCCTAAGTACAAAAAAAATTGAAAAGTGTTTTTTAGTTCGTGATTAAGAAAATTATTTCCAAAATAATAATAAATTCACTTAAACCTTTACTTACCACTCTTTCGGCATTTTTTTCTTCATCCTTGACATGTACACCATCTTTGTTTTGTCAGCCTTCTAGGATTAGGAAAGCCGGAAACTTTTAGTCTAACCCATTTGAGTATAGACCAACATATTATATATATATATATAAGATCATTGTTAGAAGTTTGGTTCCCTTGGGCGGACAGATTAACGAGCATAAGTATACCACACTTATGTTATTCTATTACATAATTGAGAGTAGGAAAATCAATCCCGGGGGGGTTATTTTGAGGCATATGTTCTGGGTTACAACTTCGAGGAAGGTGGTCAAGAGCCTCCCTAATGGGAATTTAAAAACCCTCATTTTGAAAAAGGTTGAGGGGTTGGTTATAAACAGGGAGGAAAAAGGGCCAAAGTATTTCGACATGACATACTTTGAGAAGAAGAGTTGGGTGTTGCGCGATCATAAGTGGCTTCATAAGACAACAAAAGCTCTCGAGGCAAGCAAGGGGCCACAAATTGAGAAAGGTTTGTGACGTTTGAGTTTTTATTGATTTTGTTTATATAATGCCGGTCTTTAATTTATACTAAATAGTCTTCGCTAGCATCTGCAATTACCAAAAAAGCTTATTTAAAAGGCTTCAAGGATTGCTACAATGAATGCGCAAGGAATTTTGTTCCATTAAGGAAAAGACCATGTTTATGGAAAAATCACATCGAGCGTATGAGCGCCAACTCGTGTCAAGCTCCCTACCTTGACTCGACCAATCGACTTCAATGGGCGACATTGAAGATAACGAGGAATGAAATTCATGATTAATTGATTTTATGACTTTACTTTATTATGTGATTCTGATTTGAGAATGTTGTTGAATTTGGATGAATTTGGGTGATACTTTTTATTTCCCCTTTCGATGTTATTTTGATGTTATGTCTCGATAGTCCAATCTTATATGGATTTTTTTTACTAATAATGTCAATACCAGAGGTATGTGACTATTCCAAGGTACAAAACTGGAAGAATGACACAGAATACACTTAAGATGGAACCACAAACTACTTATGCTTCCTTTTCCTCACAACCTTCTTTGATTTTCTCTTTCTACGGGTGATGTTCCCGCTACTGTTGACCCACATACCTTCGTCGTGGTCACTACGGCTGATGAGACGTCAAATGTATGTATTTTCCGAAGCATTTAACATCTCTTTTGTTATCTTTTTGTAGGAAGATTGCTAGATTTATGTAGGTTTACATTATAAGGGGTTTAGATAACCGTTTTCGGTTATCATATCTAAATCATTCATTTTGTAACCTAGTTTGAGTCTAGTGGATTTTTGGTCCTTAAGAGCATCTAGATTCCTTTTTGTGAGCTTAATTTGTAGATTGCTCGTAAGCACTTTGGAGTATTTTATTGAAGGTCATTCAGAAGGATGGTAGAATATTGAAGGCCACGAGTCAAAACGTGGTAGAAGATAAAGGGGTCGTAGAAGGAAGACAAAGAAGCGGTTGAATTATGATCCAAATGTTTAAACCAAGTTCTAGGAACAATCCAAGAAGAACCAACCTCTGAGGGTGGATCCATTGGATTCGTCTTCTCGAGAACTATAAAATTGACTACAATAACTCTTAAAATGGATCAACGGTTCACCCGTAGCTACGAAATTTGAAGATGAAAGGACCGGCCAGCCGAGTGAAGAATATCTAGCGCGCGGTCTGGGCCCTCAACCGTGCACCCACGCGGCCCAAACATAGCAGAAAACTAGCCCCAGAATGAAAACTACATGCTCAGCTCCTGCTTCTACGCGTCGCGTGCCCGCGTCCCAGCGCCTTGCACCCCCGCCCGGTTGCCGCGCGCCCCGCGTGCCCCGCTCACATTTTGACTAGTCTTCTCACCACAACTTGTAAAATAATACCCCTTATCTTATCTTCATTCTAACTTTTCTCTTGGCCAAAAATCCTCCTCCAAAAACCCTAGTTCTTCATTTCTTTTCATCTTTTCTTTCTTTGTTTATGTATGGATTTGTCTATATGAATGGTAGTTTGATTTGTGCTAGCTAATCTTATTACTTGGGAGCAATTGTTTGAACCTTCCAAACCCATGTAGTAAGAATCTATTTTTACTCTTATATGAGCATTGGTTGTGAAGTATTTATTGTGCCATTAATGTTGTTGTTTACTTCATTTATGTTATGGGTTGTTTGAGA
>JAULKM010097840.1:0-11026 GCA_032355605.1 Rubia tinctorum
CATTATTATAAGTTTGGTGCAAGTTTGGTGCGAATAGTCCATCTAAGTACTTAAAGTAGGATTATTTGCACTGAACATGCATAAATTTTACATCTTTTTATAAGACTAAATTATTTTTTTGGTCCCCAACATAGCATCTTTTACCATCTTTTGGTCCTCGGGAGCAAAACCACATTTTTTTAGTACCCCACAAATTCAAAGTGAAATTTTTGGTCCCCTAAACCAGATTTCGGGTGATTTTCAGGTAGACTTATATTGTTTTTTGGTCCCTAACATAGCATCTTATACCACCTTTTGGTCCCCGAAAACCACCCGGAATTTGGTTTTGGGGACCGATAATTTTATTTTGAATTTGTGGTTATTAAAAAATGTGATTTTGCTTTCATGGTCCAAAAGATGATAAAAGATGATATGATGGGGACAAAAAAATTTTTAGTCCTTTTATAATGTCAAACCAATAAAGTAAGGCATATTTTTACAATGACTACTTTTTGAGCATTCGATCCGCATATTGAGTAATTTTTTACCCATTCTATGATGAGTAAAAAATAGGTTAGGTTACCCGCTCAACCTATGCATAAAAAATTACTCAATATGCAGGTCAAAAATGGGTAAACCTGCAGTTTTCAGCCCATTTATTGACCTGTATGGGCTTACATACTAGCCTATGTCAGTAAACCTGCTGGTTTCAACCATCCATTGACCCACATGGGTATGTATACCAAGCAATATGAGTAAACCTGCGAGTTTCAACCCATTTATTGACCCGATATTGGTTAACATACCAACTCATATGGGTAATCCAGTGGGTTTGAACCCATGTACTGATTCATAAAGGTTTATATACCAGCCTATACGGGTATATACCAGCCTATACGGGTAAACCGGTGGGTTACAACCCATTAATCGACCGATATGAGTTTATATACCAACCTATATGGGTGAAACCGCGGATTTGAATCCATATATTGACCCATATGGGTAAACCCACGTGTTTCAACTCATTTATTACTATCAACCCATATATGTAAACCCGCGAGTTTCAACCTATATATTGACTCATATGGGTTAATCCACATTCAACCCACACACCAAAAATGCCTAACCCATATTTTCAATTACCACTTGAACTGTTACCTATTTGGCCCATTACCCTTTTACCCATATCTGACCAGATTAAAATATAAACAACCCGCTCGCTTGCGGATGACAAGTCTATTTTAACACCCATATCTGAACTCGATAAATATCAAAATTTAGGCATTACTTATTTAATTTTGTTATACCATACTTTTATTTTAGACCGATTAACTGAAGAATAAAATACAAGAATTTCTTGATCCATTTATATATACAGAAAGTTTATTGTACTCAAACTCGTGCGAGTTTCGTACACTTTTTCTTATTACACCAACTTTTAAAAGTAAAATTCCTTTACACCAAATTCACATATTTTTAACGCCAATTTTTTAAAAGTAGAAGTATATAAAATAAGATTATTTGCACTAAATTGTGTAATACCAAGTGTATGATGAGCGCTATTTGCATCAAACTTATATAAAATTCATATTTCTTGTGCAACGCCAAAAGTAAGATGTACTATCGCATCAAACTTGCACCAAACTTATAATAATGCACAATCTTACATAGGAGAATGCACATCTTTACTATTATAAACACACAAAACATTCTTGGGGATAAGATACTCATGGGACCCCAGAGATACCATATAATTTAATGTGTGTAATCTGGGAAGAACTGTTGTTTAAAAAGTGAAATGTAGAGATTTCTAGAGAGGATAAAGACCAATGTCTGAGTATGATAATTACAAGGACTACTTTTTGCCAGCGTTTACCAAAACGTTTAATAAGTATGTAAAATAAACATAGGGCGCAAACAGATAAATGAATGTTAAATACCAAATATTATCAAAAGATAAGGTCAGTGTATAATTGGGTAACCGTCTGACCGACGGATTATATGTGATATAATTTTGAATGGAATTTGTAAATCAAAAGTCCATTGCCTTTTAAAATTAAACCAATAATCATTTAATCAATATTTTATTCTACACTTTTATGCTTGACTCATTGAATGAATGGTTAAATGCAAGAATTGGTTGGTCTATTAATAAAATGAGAAAGTTCATGGTATTCAAACTCGTACACGTTTCGCAATTTCTTTTTCTTATAACGCCAAATTTTAAAAATAAAATTCCTTACACAAAATTCACATATTTTGAATGCCAATTTGTTTAAAGTAAGATTACTTAAAATAAAATTATTTGCACTAAATTCACAAGAATTTTACATCTTTTTATAATGCCAGACCGTAATAGTAAGATTTTAAAGTAATATTGTATACAGTAAACTCATGTAAATTTTTACAATTCTTTGTGTAATGCCAAAATTAAGTTGAGCGCTATTTGCATCAAACTTATGTAAAATTCATAATTTTGTGTAACGCCAAATTTAAAAGTAAGATCGACTATTCGCACCAAACTTGCACCAAACTTACATAACTTTTTTATTTTTACAAAAAAAAATAATTTTTTTTGTGGAATTAGGTGTTTGATTTGTTTCTACAACATGATTTTTACACATTTTAGTGCGAGTTTCGCTATAAAATTTATTAGGATTTGAAAC
Organism: Rubia tinctorum; assembly: GCA_032355605.1. NCBI lineage: Eukaryota > Viridiplantae > Streptophyta > Magnoliopsida > Gentianales > Rubiaceae > Rubia > Rubia tinctorum. The sequence goes on from JAULKM010097840.1 coordinate 2,646, forward strand.
GGAACAACTATTTTTAAAACTAGCGTGCAAAATACGAGCAATATATATTTATTATTGCTATATCATATTTAGCATCATCGTATTAATGAATGGATAAAATATAAAAGGTACTTGATCTATTTATAGGTAAAGTAAAATTTTCCGAGTCAAGATCACAGAAATTAGCAAATTTTTGTAATCGATGGACCAACGTTTAAGTAGAGGTTTTTCTTGAATGCAAGCAAGAAGCACACTGTAATGTGTTAATCCGTGTAGAGAAAATTGTGTTATGTGCTTTGGGTTCGTGTAGTGAGTGACTATGTGTAACAAGTGAGGGAGGAGATTATGGTAATGGAGAATAATTGAACGGGGTTTTGAGAGGTGGGTGTTGGGGGTCCATAGGAGGTCCACGGGAAAATTATGGAGTAGCTGGTGAGGTTTCATCTTGTTGGTGTTACTGGACGCTATAGTTGCAGAAGTAGAGTTTTTCTTTGAGCAAAAAGCAAGCGGCATACAACAGAGTGTGCGACATGAAATTCAAATGTAAGATGAACTATTCGTATTTCTTTTAGTATCCCTAAATTTAAAAGTAAGATGATCTATTTGTACCGAACATACGTAAAATCCACATATATATTTTGTGTAACGTCAAATCAAAATATGAGATGGACTATCTACTCAAAAGTTACATAAAATCCACATTTCTTATAATGCCAAATTTTCTAAACTAAAACGTAAGTAAGATTTTTGTAATTCTAGCGCACGTTTAATTCACATTTCTTACAACTATTGTATTTTTTGCACTAAAGCACAAGTACTTTGCGCTCTTTTTATTTTTGACCCATAGAATGAATGGATAAAAAATGAGAGTTTCGTGATCCATTTATAAATTGAGAAAAATCATTGTACTTAAATTCGTGCAAATTCGGTACTTTTATTGTGTCAAATTTTAAAAGTGATATTCGTTACATCAAATTTAAATAAAATCCGCATTTTGAACGGCAATTTGGTACAAGTATGAGTACTTAAAATAAGATTGTTTGCACCAAATTTGCATTAATGTTTGCATCTTATTATAATTTGCATTGTTATTATAAGATTGCATCTTATTACAATCTTACTGAAAATTGATGTCAATTTTGCTAAAAGTTGTGTAATAGAAAGTTTAAAAGTAAGATTGACTTTCTTTAACTGTGTATAACTAGCATGCGAAATCTGGGCAATGTGTATTAAGTTTGTTATGCCACATCTTCAGTCTCACCTCATTGATTGAACCCATAAAATATAAAAGTTTCTTGATTTGTTTATGCACAAAGTTATATTATTGTAAAACTACATTGTTCAAATATATCCTAACAATGTTCAAAAAGGAATTTTTAGGCTCTAACAAAATTTGTTCAGAAACTTTGCCCTAACATTTCAAGAAAGTTGTTTTTGCGTTTAACATCGATTCTATCATATCGCTTCTTTAAAACCTAATTCTGTTGGGATTTTATCGATGCAATTGGAAGGAAATTGGGTACCTACATCAAAATGGACGCAAAAAATGAGGCTCTAAAAGGATACCCGCTATGAAGCTTTTTATCGAGGTTGTTGTGCAAAACCAACTATCGGGCTACATAAGGTTAGGTTTTGTGTTCAATAATGAGAAATTCAATATTGAATATGAGGATCTCCAATTTCATTTTAGTCATTGTAGGAAATTGGGTCATGGATTATCTAAATGCAGACTTGTAAATCATTCTGGAAAATATCTAATTAATAAGAACAGTTTTCCTGTTTGTGCCAATAATCTATCTAAAAACAGTGAAAAGAATCAATGGAAACTAGTTAATAACTCCTCAAATAATCAGATACAATCACTAGCGCAGTGATGACACAAGAAAATAACGATACCTTTATTAATCAGCAGATATGTGAACCTGATGCTGGACTTTTAACTTATTTGATCAATTTTATAACCCAAATCATCACCTAGACAGTTTTTGAAACCCAACAAATTAACAACAATGCATTTTGATACTGGTAGTTTTTCATTTAGTAGTCCGAGACAAAATGAAAACCTTAACTTTGCTACCAATGATAACACTCTCCCGGGTTATCCATCCATTATCAATAATAATGCCTAACAAGCTAATACTCTATTTTTGTATCTCATAGCATTTCTGTAGTTAACAAGGTATCAAAACAGGGAGAATGTTATCTTCAAGAAACAACACACTATAGAATGAATGGAAGCGAGGAGTGTGTGTATATGTATTTGTATATATATATATGATATAATATTAAAATGGAGTGAGGGAAGAGTAGTGAATTAAGGGGGTTCGATTTGTCCTTACTTCACTTGTATATATCCCATTTTTTTAAATTTTCAGTTAATATTAATTTTTTATGTGCAATAAAGAGAGTGAAAATGTGGTTTAGATGAATGGGAAAGGAAGAAAAGGAAAGAATGGATTTGTCTTCATGTCACTTGATTTTATCATATTTTTGTTTTCATTTAAAATCTTAAGTGGGTTGATTTATCTAGAAAGTTTTATTTTATTTATTTCTTGCTATAGTATTACAATTATTATATCGTATATCTAGGGTTACCATGAATATACATTATAGATGGTTAGAATGTGCCTTTCAGAACAATTATTTGTGCATTAATTTATATACAAGTAGTAATCACATTTAAATTATAATAATGCACACATTAAATTATATGGTATCCATGTGGTCCCATGAGTATCTTATACCCAAGGATGTTTTGTATATTTAAAATAGTAAATATGTTCATTCTCTTATGTAAAATTATGCATTATTATAAATTTGGTGCAAGTTTGGCGCGAATAGTCCATCTAAGTACTTAAAGTATGATTATTTGCACTGAACACACATAAATTTTACATCTTTTTATAAGACTCAATTATTTTTTGGTCCCCAACATAGCATCTTTTATCATCTTTTGGTCCCCGGGAGCAAAACCACATTTTTAGTACCCCACAAAATTAAAGTAAAATTTTTGGTCCCCTAAACCAGATTTCAGGTGGTTTTCAGGTAGACTATATTGTTTTTTGGTCCCTAACATAGCATCTTATACCACCTTTTGGTCCACGAAAACCACCCAAAATCTGGTTTTGGGACCAAAAATTTCAATTTGAATTTGTGGGTACTAATAAAACATGGTTTTGCTTTCATGGTCCAAAAGATGATAAAAGAGCCTATGTTGGGGACAAAAAAATAATTTAGTCTTTTTATAATGGCAAACCAATAAAGTAAGGCATATTTCTACAAGGACTAAGTTTTGAGCATTTCGATCCGCATATTGGGTAATTTTGACCCATTTTATGATGAGTTAAAAATAGGAAAGGTTACCCGCTCAACCTTTACGTAAAAAATTACTCAATATGCTGGTCGAAAATGGGTAAACCTACAGTTTTCAGCCAATATATTGATCTGTATGGGTTTACATACCAGCCTGTGTCAGTAAACCTGCCGGTTTAACCCATCCATTGACCCACATGGGTATGTATACCAAGCAATATTGGTAAACCAGCGAGTTTCAACCCATTTATTGACCTTATATTGGTTTACATACCCACTCATATGGGTAAGCCAGTGGGTTTGAACCCATGTACTGATTCATAAGGGTCTATATACCAACCTATACGGGTAAACCCGCGGGTTACAACCCATTAATCGACTCATATGAGTTTATTTACCAACCTGTATGGGTGAAACCGTGGACTTGAATCCATTTATTGACACATATGGGTAAACCCACGGGTTTCAACTCATCCAATTATACCAACACATATATGTAAACCCGCGAGTTTCAACCTATATATTGGCTCATATGGGTAAACCCACATTCAACACACACACCTAAAATGCCTGACCCATATTTTCAATTACCACTTGAACTGTTACCAATTTGGCCCATTACCCTTTTACCCATATCTGACCAGATTAAAATATAAACAACCTGCCTGCTTGCGGATGACAGGTCTATTTTATCACCCCTATCTGAACTCCATAAATATCAAAATTTAGGCATTGCTTATTTAATTTTGGTATACCATACTTTTATTTTTGACCCATTAACTGAAGAATAAAATACAAGAATTGCTTAATCCATTTATATATATAGAAATTTCATTGTACTCAAACTCGTGCGAGTTTCGTACAATTTTTTTATTACACCAACTTTTAAAAGTAAAATTCCTTTGCACCAAATTCACATATTTTTAACGCCAATTTTTAAAGTAGAAGTATATAAAATAATATTATTTGCACTAAATTGTGTAATGCCAAGTGTAAGATGAGCGCTATTTGCATCAAACTTATGTAAAATTCATATTTTTTGTGTAACGCCAAAAGTAAGATTTACTATCGCATCAAACTTGCACCAAACTTATAATAATGCACAATCTTACATAGGAGAATGCTCATCTTTACTATTTTAAATACACAAAACATTCTTGGGGATAATATACTCATGGGACCCCAGAGATACCATATAATTTAATGTGTGTAATCTAGGAAGAACTGTTGTTTAAAAAGTGAAATCTAGAGATTTCTAGAGAAGATATAGACCAATTTCTGAGTGTGATAATTACAAGGACTACTATTTGCCAGCGTTTACCAAAACATTTAATAATATGTAAAATACAAATAGGGCGCAAACATATAACTGAATATTAAATGCCAAATATTATCAAAAGATAAGGTCGTGTATAATTGGGTAACTGTCTGACCGGCGGATTAAGTGTGATATAATTTTGAATGGAATTTGTACATCAAAAGTCCACCGTCTTTTAAAATTAAGCCAATAATCATTTAAGTAATATTTTATACCACACTTTTAAGCTCGACCCATTGAATGAATGGCTAAATGAAAGAATAGGTTGGTCTATTAATAAAAATAGAAAGTTCATTGTATTCAAACTCGTACAATTTTCGCAAGTTTTTTTTATTGCGCCAACTTTTAAAAGTAAAATTTCTTACACCAAATTCACATATTTTGAATGCAAATTTGTTTAAAGTAAGATTACTTAAAATAAAATTATTCGCACTCAATTCACAAGAATTTTACATCTTTTTAAAATGCCAAACCGTAATAGTAAGATTTTAAAGTAATTTTGCATACACTAAACTCACGTAAATTTTTACAAATATTTGTGTAATGCCAAAATTAAGTTGAGCGCTATTTGCATCCAACTTATATAGAATTCATAATTTTTGTGTAACACCAAATTTAAAAGTAAGTTGGACTATTCGCACCAAACTTGCACCAAACCTAAATAAATTTTTTATTTTTACAAAAAAAATTATTTGTATTGTGGAATTAGGTGTTTGATTTTTTTGTACCAAATGATTTCTATACATTTTAGTCTGTGTTTCACTATGAAATTTAGTATGATTTGAAACGGAACAACTGTTTTTTAAAACTACCGTGCAAAATTCAAGCATTATACATTTATTATTGCTATATCATATTTACCATCATCGTTTTAATGAATGGATAAAATATAAAAGTTACTTGATCTATTTATAAGTAAAGTAAAATTTTCTGAGTCATGATCACATAAATTTAGCAAATTTTTATAATCGATAGACCAACGTTGAAGCAGAGGTTTTTCTTGAATGCGAGCAAGAAGCACACTGTAATGTCTTACTCTGTGTACATATGGGGGAAGAGATTATGGTAATTGAGAATAATTGAATGGGGTTTTGAGAGATGGGTGTTGGGAGTCCATAAGAGGTCTACGGGGAAATTGTGGAGCAGCTGGTGGGGCTTCATCTTGTTGCTGTTACTGGACACTACAGTTGCATAAGCAGAGTTTTTCTTCGAGAAAGAAGCTAGACATATACAACAGAGTGTGCGACTGTGTGTAGACAAAACCGGGCCTTTTGCTTTAGAATCTATGCACTGTGTGATTGTACATACATGCTGGAGGTTATGGCAATGGAGAATAATTAGGAGCGAGGAGCATATGTATGGTATAATATTAGAATGGAGTAAGAGAAGAGTACTAAATTAAGGGGGTTCGGTTTGTCCTTACTTCACTTCTATGTATCCCATTTTTGTTTTAATTTTCAATTCACATTGGACAATTTTTTTATGTGGAATAAAGAGGGTGAAAATGTGTTTTAGATAATGCTAAAACATTAAAGTAGGACATAAAGTATGTTTTCATATACTAAATTGCGTAAATTTGGCAAAATATTATGTAACACCAAATTATAAATTAAAATTGTCCATATGAACTAAACTTAAGTAAAATTCCTCTTTTTGTACAACTTCAAGTCTAAATGTAAAATGGACAACAAATTCAAAAGTAAGATGAACTATCTGTATTTCTTTTTGTATCCCCAAATTTAAAAATAAGATGATCTATTTGCACCGAACATACGTAAAATCCACATATTTTTTGTGTATCGTCAAATCAAAACATGAGATGGACTATCTACTCAAAGGTTACATAAAACCCGCATTTCTTATAATGTCAAATTTGCTAAACTAAAACTTAAGTAAGATTTTTGTAATACTAGCGCACTTTCAATTCGCATTTCTTACAACTCTTGTACTTTTTGCACTAAAGCACAAGTACTTGTGCGCTCTTTTATTTTTTACCCATAGAATGAACGGATAAAATATGAGAGTTTCTTGATCCATTCATAAATAGAAAAAATTCATTGTACTCAAATTCGTGCAAATTTGGTACTTTTATTGTGTCAACTTTTAAAAGTGATATTCGTTACATTAAATTTAAATAAAATTCTTATTTTGAACGGAAATTTGTTACAAGTATGAGTACTTAAAATAAGATTGTTTGCACCAAATTTTCATTAATGTTTGCATCTTATTATAATTTGCATTGTTATTATAAGATTGCATCTTAGTACAATCTTACTGAAAGTAAGATTGTATATTCTAAATTCATGTCAATTTTGCTAAAAGTTGTTTAATGGAAAGTTTAAAACTAAGATTTACTGTCTTGAACTGTGTATAACTAGCGTGCAAAATCCAGCAATGTGTATTAAGTTTGTTGTGCCACATCTTTAGTCTCACCTCATTGATTGAACCCATAAAATACAAAAGTTTCTTGATTTGTTTATGCCCAAAGTTATATTGTTGTAAGACTACATTGTTCAAATATATCATAACAATGTTCAAAAAGGAATTTTTAGACTTTAACAAAAATTTGTTCAGAAACTTTGCCCTAACATTTCAAGATAGTTATTGTTGAGTTTAACATCGATTCTATCATAACGCTTCTTTAAAACCTAATTCTATCGGGATTTTATCGATGCAATTGGAAGGAAATTAGATACATACATCAAAATGGACACAACAATTGAGGCTCTAAAAAGGCCATCCACTATGAAGCTTTTTATCAAGGTTGTTGTGCAGAACCAACTTTCTGGCTACATCAAGTTAGGTTTTGTGTTCAATAATGAGAAATTCAATATTGAATATGAGGATCTCTAATTTTATTTTAGTCATTGTAGGAAATTGAGTCATGGCTTATCTAAATGTGGACTTGTGAATCATTTTGGAAAATTTCTAATTAATAAGAACATTTTTCCTATTTGTGCCAATAACCTATCTAAAAACAGTGAAAAGAATCAATGGAACCCAATTAATAACTTCTCAAATAATCATATACAATCCACTAGCGCAGTTATGGCACAAGGAAATACCAATACTTTTATTAATCAGCAGATATGTGAACATGATGCTGAACTTTTAACCTATTTGATCAATTTTATAACCCCAAATCATCCACCGAGATAGTTTTTGAAACCCAACAAATTAACAACAATGCATTTTGATACTTGCAATTTTTTAGATAGTAGTCCAAGACAAAATGAAAGCCTTAACTTTGCTACCAATGATAACACTCCCCTTGGTTTTCTATCCATTATCAATAATAATGCCTAACAAACTAATACCCTATTTATGTATCTCATAGCATTTATGTAGTTAACAAGGTATCAAAACTGGGAAAATGTTGTCTTCAAAAACAACACACTATAGAATGAATTGAAGCGAGGAGTGTGTGTGTATATATATATATGATATAATATTAAAATGGAGTGAGGGAAGAGTAGTGAATTGAGGGGGTTCGATATTTCCTTGCTTCACTTGTATATATCCCATTTTTGTTTTAATTTTCAGTTAATATTAATTTTTTATGCGAAATAAAGAGAGTGAAAATGTGGTTTAGATGAATGAGAAATGAAGATAGGGAAATAATAGATTTGTCTTCATGTCACTTGATTTTATCATATTTTTGTTTTCATTTAAAATCCGAAGTGGGTTGATTTATTTAGAAAGTTTTATTTTATTTTATTTCTTGCTATAGTATTACAATTCTTATATCGTATATCTGGGGTTACCATGAATA
>JAULKM010097851.1:0-11026 GCA_032355605.1 Rubia tinctorum
GACAATGATGGCGGTGGCGTTCACTCGGCAAGCACTCGTTGGTGGGTTAGCGAGATTTTGAAAGTGATCAAATTCATGAGGATTTCAGATTTTGAAAGAATTTTCAATCGGTGCAATCTTTTAGAGGATTTTGAATCTTCCACTGTGGTGTTATGATGTAATTGTTGTAGCTTTTGTGATTTGCAATGTTTATAGGATATACATGTCGCCGCATACGAGTGCTTGTCGAGAACTATTTGGTACGAATTAGTGAAGAGTTTTCACATTTTGAAAGAATTTTCCTCTGAAAGATAAAAATCCTCTAAAACATTGCACCGAAATCCTCTGAAAGATTGCACCGGTTTCTGGCGGTTGTAGTGGTTTTTAGTGGTGATGGGGTTTAGGGTTGTGAAGAAGAAAGAAAATAGGGGGTATAATGGGTATTAAATTTTCAGCTTTGGTCTAAGGGTATTTTGGTCATTTTAGTTGTTAGTAAACGCCTGAATTATTTTGGTCAATGCCAGAAAGAGGGAGTTTGGGTATATCGGCAAAGTTTTTCAAAAATTTAGGGTTAGATTGGCATATACATTAATAAGTTAGGGTTAAATTATCACTTTCTGAAATTACAGGGTTTTATTGGCACTTTCAGCCTAAAATCAGGGTTATAAATGTGAATAACCCTAAATAAAAATGATTTTGCAACCCATCTACGTGTTGGAAATTTATTAAATATAATTTAGAAACATATCGATTATCTAATCTCGAATCGCATGCATGTATTTAATTCGAATCTATCTAAAAGTTTAGATTACCTTTGAAAGCGTGCTTTATCGTCGAATACGATCAACTACGGAGACAAGATTCCCAAATGTTATATATTCCTCTATATGAATCGACACAACATGATTGGATTGTCTACACCGTTGTTAGCTTAGAACATCAATAAACAAGTAAAAACCCAGTCTTTCTTCTTCCATGACAAGGGGGTTTATTTTCTTAGAATGTTTGGAGTTTTTCTGTCGTTCCAGACTTAAAGGGTTCTAATATTTTCCTCTTCAATATTTCTTTAAAATGTCTATTTATATTGAATAGTCATTAATCCAAAAAAACACTAATCCAAGTCATTCTGGGCCTAGCTCACTTACACTTAATCCAAGTTATTAATCTCATACTTGCCCTTTAGAACAAGTGTGCATTCGTACTCCTTTGCACTTAATGTCTTCATCTGAACATAAGGTAAGATAGCGTTTCATTCTTATCAAGTTCAAATGCATTTCTCGAATACTAGTGTCAAACAATTGAGATGGGTGATTAATCCTTAAACCATCTGAGCACGGCCATGCATTTTACAGTTTTAAGTCTCCAAGAGGCCCATAAGACAACAATCTCGTGTAAATGAGAAGACAATCCAACTCTTGTACATTAAAGTGTTTTCCTGCTCCCCGGTTAGTTCATGTGCCACTCACTTCCATGGAAGCTCAACACAATAGGGGGGTCTTGACACTTAGTATGTGTGGTACGATGTGTTTGGGGATGTACTAAATTATAAATAGAATTATACAGTTAGTATATATGAAAGCAATCTAAAGAAAATGTTAAATGAAAACTAAAATACATATGTAACGGGTAGGACTTACCAATATAACTTAACAAAAGTTCTGCTTCTTCAAGCTACAGCTAAAATATGGATTACTATAGTGAAAGTAATATTATGAGTAATCCTCCTCCGAATCGCTCGAGATCTACATCTGTCAATAAAATTATTAGTAACTAAAAAATAATATAAGTAACCTAATAAATTTTTTTTGTATCAAACTGAACAAAAATTGCTCACCTCTATCAAGAAACGACTTGCAGAACTTTGATTAATAGCCATGATTCCTGAAATTCATATCTCTCAAAAGAAATATCTATATAAATTGGAATTATTCATAATATGTTGAGTCATTCGAATTTGCAAGACTAGTAGTATGTGATGTGCTCAATTTATATCCCATTTTAACACATTTGAAGTCTAATTTTGTAATAGATTAAAAGAAATTAACATTTTATCAATTAAAGGGCTATGATGAATTCATATATTTTATATCCTAATTTATGAAGTGTTTTAGATCATGTTGAAGTGTCCGGGTTTGGAAATTTTCGAGTTTTGAAAAAACATTTAAGTACGTAGAAGATTTTGAAGAAGAAGACCAAATGTTGTTAGAAACAGGGCAAGTTCATCACTACGGGCCGTAGCAGTGGAGTAAAGATGGTCAAACAAGGAGTCAATTGAGAACATTGCGGGCTGCAGCATATACTGCGGCCTTCAGCGACGGATTTGGGTTGCCATTATTACTCACTTTTCATCCTCAAAAACATCTATCTGTTCATTTACTACTTGAATTTTCTCTGGAAACCCCTAGTTAGCATTTAATTTTTTTTCATCTTTTACTTTATATTTGCCCTGGATTCTTGCTATTTTGTTATAAGTTTAGCTAATATACGCTAAATATACTCTTGGGAGCAATTGGTAAGCATTTCTATTATGAATTTGTGGGATTTGATTTATCCTATTTTGTGATTTGATTATTAAGTGTATTTTGTGCTTTCTTGTATGATTAATGCAAGATTTAAAGTATGATGATTAAATAGTTGATGATTGTGGGTTAATTATTTTTTAGGTTTTTGGTCAAAGCCGGAAGACCTTGACCTTTTGCCAATTTGATTATCGTTAATTAATGTTAGATAATAATTGGGCATGATAACTAACTATAATTATTAATTGATGAAATTGTTTAGATTTAATTTGAATTTGAATGGTTTTGACTAATTGTCAATGTTGCTCACTCGTAATAATTAGTATGAAGGCCGATTCTCGTAGTCCTAATTAGTATATATATATTTATATTTATATTATCCCAATGTTTCTCACCTGTATGATATTGTGCTAGTTGTATTGAGTCTCCTTGTTAATTCTAGGGGAAGTCAATGACGCCGATCATCTAGAGTTACTCAAAGGTAAGGGTTATTGTGTAGTGTCGATCGCCCACTCTAACTATAACCAAGGAGAGGCGAGAAATGCGAGAAATGTCTTCACTCAAAAGGTGTTGACAAGTTCTCCACAGTATGTGGTTAATGCATATAAATAGGATAATTAATCGATGATCAAAGGATGACTAGAAATGTAAACCAATTGCACCCAAGACTCGTTATAGTATTAATTACATCTTTCTGTGCTAGTTGTGATCGTAATTACATTGTTTGCTCTAATTGTTGGTTTATTTAGTTTTTTAAAGTAGTCGTGGTGTTTTCTAAGATCAAAAACCCCCCAACTTGGTCACCACACACGTAGAGTGATTTTTCGTGTGCTTTTTAATTACATTCAACACTCGATAGAATCCTTTTTTTCTCGTGGACGATCCTATCTTACCACTAGCTATTTTTAGTAGTTAGACGTAATTTGAGCCTATAAATACTATCTTTGAGAGGCACGACAATGGCCTCCCAAATTTTAGTACTGTTACCGGGCAAAATGGGTATTTTATTAAAGTGTTAGTGTAGTTCTTTGTGTGTTTTATTTTTTTACTTATTTGTTGTTGACGTTTTCTTGATTTTGTGATTGTTACTTGGGATAAGGTTGTATTGCTCTAGTTCTTGGTTTATGGTCAATACTCGTACCAATAGACAAGAATTCTTGCACTAAAATCCAATTGTTTTAGGTACACTCAAAAGATCAAGGAGACTAGCTCATTTTGCTAACAAAGGCACTCAAGCACCACCCAAAATAGTTACACTAACTATGTCGGATGATACTAGAACCTTGAGGGAGCTCATGGCTCCTAACCTAGCGAGTCAACCACTTTGCAACATTTTCCCTCCTCATCTAGAAAATGTCACTTGTACTAGTGGAGAACAGGTCTATCAAAGGCGGTTTCTTTGGACCAGAGAAGTCACTTGCCTTTGATCCTCTGAGATCAAGGGTGGTTCCAGGAATCACCTTTAAACGACTAAGATCAAAGGTAATTGTGAACAACCTTTGATCCTTTTTTGGAACCGCCTTTGATTAGTTCCAAGATCGAAACTTTCACTCCAACAATTAGACTTTAGGGGCATTTTCGAGTGTGGAACTGATTATCCGACTATCGTATAACATTTAGGGTTCCGATTGAGGAACTAATTTTTAATTTCGAGTGTGGACCTATTAGTCAGAAGACAGCAGGTGAAATGCAGTTACGAACTCGAAATGTCGACTGGACTTAAGGACAAGTTCCTCCATCGAGGATTAATTTTGGATATGCACGGGTTTATTTATGCAGGAAATGCTTTTGTTAGGCATACAATTTTGAGTCTGGAACAATTTCTTATCTATATGTTCCAATAGAGGAACATAAATTCTGGTCTATGGTAAAACTTGAAATATCAAAAATTTGTAGTTCTTCAGTCGGAACTCTGATCGGACAAGATGGTAAAATCAGACTATTTCATTATAAATCGGCTTTTTGAAAGCCTCGTAAAACAAATCCAGATTGTACAAAATACAAGAGAAGATGACACTAGATATCGAAAATCTATTGACTGCGCTAACAAATCAACAATCTATAGATAGGAATAGAAGTCATCAAAAATCTATTCCGCACAACTCTGTCATTAAATACTAGTCTCTCATAATACCATATTTGGATTCCCAATTGAAGAGGAGTGGGAGTACACAAGATACCTAGCTAAACAATTTATTGCACCGTTTATATCATCTTTTGAATATTACTTGCCAACCTTTGGAAAAATCTGTGAAACAACCAAAGTAAAAAAAAATAAGAATTAGTCCAACATATTTTGTTGCTTAAACATAATCTCAAAAGAATCATTTTAGTACTCACCTCGTCAATTTCCAAGTAATTATCACGAACGTGTAAGACACACTCAGCTGCGTATAACCTTACGTAGTAGCGCATTCCCATGTATTTGCCTGTTTCTTGTACTAATAAATACAATTAAAATTAGTATCATATAATTACAATAACTGATAATTGAATAGAATTTTATGACATGAATAGACAATCACACCTTGATTGTCTTAGGCCCAAACCATCATTACCATTATTCCCAAGACATTTGATAGAGTCATCCAAATTTTTAATGAAAGCATCAGACGGTTGGTAGTGAAGAGAATCCATCCAGTAAACATGTTTCTTGTCGGGGATGATATATATTAATCTCCAATGGTATCTATAATATTGGATTAAAATTTCAAAAAAAATATATTAATGGATTAGCTTAGTTTAAGTGATATGAGTGTGTATCCATCACCTTTCAATATACAGTGAAACAAATAATTTTTTATCCGTTCGTTGAATACTTCTGCGTATTAACCCGACCCATCCCGGGGTCGTTACAATAAATCACGAGAGATCCACCAAATTAACCCAAGTGATTTGTATTGTTGCTCCCGTTCCTATTACTATGCAACCAAAAATAGTATATAGTGGCAAGACCGGGGTCGTCCATAGAGATGTTAGGAACCTAAGAGTTAACACCCCTGCCTGCTATGCATATCTGAATCTCCCTCGTACTATTACATCCTGGGTACCACACCATGAACGCTCTACCGTTAGACCTATAGAGGAAAATGAATTAGGCATCTTATCAATGGCTCTAGGGTTGCATAGCCAACCTTAGTTTGCTACTCTAGCTATCTCTGCCTGCAACTCTTTGGACCAACTCATCGGCTTACTAGTGTGCGATGGATCGTAACGTTCACTTTGCAACCCACGTGCACACACCCACACAGTTCCGGACTATCATTACCCAAAGCACATCTAGGTTTCCTTCCTTGGGGGTATCAATAATTGTACCAATATGAAAGTAGACCACGGTGTGTGCCAATTTTAGTGTGGCAATCATTCAATTCACAAGAATTTAAAGACCAAGCGAACATAATAATCACAAACACATAGAAATAGGTAGATCTAAGGAATCTCAAAAAACAAACATTAATACATGGATACAAACACAATCCCCAAGTAAATAAACTAGTCTCTAAGCATCGAACCCATATATCTCATTGGATTCGACACTTTTGTGCAAAAGAAAAATAAAGAGAAGAAAGGAAAAGAACCCAGAGAGAAGGAAGAGAATTTTCTCTCTAGCCAACTCTTGAAGTCTAAAAATGAGGATAAACTCAAACCCTAGTAGACATAGGTCCATATATAGTAATAGGGAATTGGGCTTGAAAAAGGCCCAAAATGGCCTAGAAACCCTAGAAGCTGCAATTTGTGAAGCCTGTGGAAAATGGCACATTCTGTGCTTGGCCGTGCTGGCACGGTATGGCCTGTGCAACCTCGTGCTGGCATGGGCCACACAAACTAACATGGGCCTTGTGGCTTCGTGTCAGGCGGGGCGCACACCGAGTTCTTGGTATGGAACTTCTGATATGCGCACATCGGGTCGTTTAGTGCAACCCGTAGGCTGGAAGGATTTTTGCTCAAAAAATGGAGCGGGTCGTACTATTTTTCACACCCCATGGGCTGGTTTTCACTTTTGGAACTTGGAACGACGTGGACCATGTAAAATGGAAAGGTCTCCGCCCATACTTAGTCGTTTGGAAGTGATTTTGGAGCATTGGTGTCGTGGCCTGCATGGATGTGTATGGGTTGTGCTAGCCACTTTGCACAGACCGTGCATGGCTGGTGTTGGCTGGGGCAAAGTCTCATGCTGGCCAGTTGGTAGACCGATTGGTTCGGCTGTTTGGCACCGTCTTCCATTCTTTACATTCTTGAACTTCAAATCAGCCTTTTTCGGGCTCAATTTCATCTACTAGCACGCTTTGGAATCGGTGGCCTTCAATCTACTACCATCCTCGTGAATGGTTTTCGATACCTTCTACCATCTTTATGAATGGCCTTCAAATATCTTCTACCACCCTGGCAGATGGCTTTCTACAGAAAGGTGATGAAAAGTACTCACTAGCAACCTACTTTTAAGATCGCAAAAGGAGAATTTGGAGTACTCGTGAATACAAAGTGTCAATTAGATTCAATTAAGTCTATAAAACTCAAGATATAGACAAGAAAACCAATAATGGTTGTCTAAACCCTTTGTCATGTAAACCTAACTAAAACTAGCAATCAACCTAAGAAACATGATAATAAGTTTTCTGAATGCATTGGTTAATGCATGCATAAAGGTGCACATCACGAATGTAGTCAATCCTCTCTTGAACGGTACACCCGATTTCTTAAGTAAACAACGGGCACAAATACCCTATCCAACCCTTTTCCCTTTGGTTAGAAAAATAATACATGTACCGTCAAAATTAAATATGATGTTATCAATTAGGAAATGATATGGAAATATTAATCATTTTCAAAAAGTGAAATGCTATATCACTTATAATAAGTATAGGGACATTATCATCTGGTTCACTTGTTCACACCTCCACAGGTCTTCATAGTCAGTCCATGATGAATGTAATGTATGGAGACAAATTAAAAATAATTTATATTACTTATATTTTCTTAAATATCCAAGGTTCTTATATATCTTATGTATTTTCCATCTATCTGGTTGAATGTGTGTGTAGGGCAACCATGGACGATCACCCTTTGTACTAGAGAATATGTAATCTCTAACTTTTTGATGATCATTTGGTGTACTTTTGTTTCCTAAACCTTTTGGACATCATGGTCATTGCTTTCTTCTTCAAATCATATAAATCCGGACAATTGATCTCGATTGGCCTTTATAAAAATTATATCAAATCATGATGAAGTTCATCAACCTCAATTTATCAAAAGCTTAGATGAAAAGAGGCATGGGGTAGAAGCATAATCAAATTAAGATATGCTAGTGGGCACCTTGCATTCTGTCCAAAGCACATTTTTGTATTGTATTGGGAACTCGTGCCAATTATCAAACTTGATGTCTGCCCTTGTCCTACACACTTTTCCTATCCAACTCGACCACTTCGCATGCAATTTGGACAAAAATTTTCCCCATTGGTTGAATACTAAAAAAAGTTGACTCCTTTTTTGCCATTCTACGTTTTTTCTTCTCAATTCCTTTTCTGCCACATTTAAGTATCTACTGACAATCAATATATTCCACTTGATCGGCACTAGCTCACTAGGGAGGACCTGGCATTAAAAAAACATAAATGGAAAATAATATTGCAAACACCATGTACATATCTTTTAGAAGAACACTAAAAAAAATGGGATTCATAAACTTATCACCTCAACACAACATCACCAACACTTTAATATTAACCTTTTGAACAATAGATGGGGATTAGATGTTGAAATGATCTAGGTAGACCATATTCTTCACCATGTAAAAACCCTAATTAAAATTCAATGCTCCGTGGTGTTGATTTTTCAGAGATTTTGTGATGTAAATGAAGAAATCTAGGGTTTTGGAAGGTTTGGCAATGGAAGTGAGAATTTAGGAGAGATTTTTGAAGATTTAGTGGGAGAATGTATGGGAAGGGTTTTTCGAGGAAAAATTGAGAGGGAACTCCCGCTTAAAAGAAATGGGTATTAATTACCCTTTTGAAAATCGTCTTTATTGCTCCATTTTTTAATTTCGTGAAATCGGTTACGAGCTCGAAACTAAGCATACACAAGATACAAGCATTTACGTGGAAACCTATTCTAATGTGAAGGGCAAAAGCTACAGGGGCAATCGACTCACATCAACAATTTTCATTAATCAACCAAGAATGTTATAAGAACCTCAGCAACCAGCTAATACTAGCACAAGTTGCTCTCAACAAAGAAATGATCAACAATGAAGATTAGACAACAATAGGAAAAAAAATCTGGAGAGCTTCTGCCCGAGGACAAACGAACCCCTTCCAGATCTCCAAAACTGATCTCCACCGTTCTAAACTTAGCGACATGGTTTGGGAACATCACCACCACATGTGTGGATGGAGAGATATCTTCGTGAACTCTTTTATATACAAGAGAAGTTTGTTTTGGTATGTGATAGTCAGAGTGCGATTCAAACTGGCAATCTCTTTGCATAACTCAAACTTCATTCTTGGCCACACCTTAGTCAACACGTGAGAACCATTGACGTCTGTGTGAATCCTCAAAAGTTCAAACCCCTTAGACTTCAAGTCTCCAAAGCATCTCATATTCAATGATATCGAACATCAATATGCTTTTTCCTACCATTAGATGTAAGATGCTTACCAAGATGAATTCACTCTAACAAGGGAAATCACATAACAAGAGAAACCTCTCTTGTTCAAAAAACATTTCACGAAGAAAATTCTTCATCCACAAAACCTCATTCCCAGCTTCAACAGGTGCAATATACTCGACTTTGGTGGTAGACAAGGCAATGCATTTTTGTACTAACAATTACAAGCATGCAAATGATCACAAGAATTAATAATATAAACTAACACTCGGGAATATTTGCATAACATGAATATTTTCATTTCGATCATCAATTTCATCAAATACAAGAACAAAATTCTATTCAAGTGTTTGTATCACGAAGTGCGGACAATGATAAAAACTTCCCCCTATCTGTCATATAGGGGTGTGCGTATTAAATCTTCCATCAACCTCGCCTCCGCAACTAGAAGAGTGAAATAACGACAATGGCTCATTGTGCAGGTCTGATTCTCCCCCATGCGATTAAGTACCGGGCGGAACACTATGAACGCAATACTCCCAGGCCTATAAAGGCAAAGGGAGTAGGTGTCTTATCGATGGCTCTAGGATCGACAAGATAATCCTAGTTTTCTACTTAGTCTACTTCTAACTGCAACCTTTCGAATCCCATGGTCATAAAACTAGAGCATGGTCAATTGTAACAATTAACAACGGCAACCTACGTGCACACACCCACACGGTTCCGGACTATCGTTACCCCAAGCACATCTAGGTTTTCTTCTCCGGGAGTTAGCAACAGTGCGACAATATGAAAGTAGACTTAGTGTGATAATCATGCAATTCACAAGAATGTTAAGAACAAGTCAACATAATTATACAAAAGCACATAGAAATAGGTAGATATGGAAATATCACAAAATGAGCATCAAACATGAATACAAATAGTACCCCCAAGAAAGATCCCTACCCACTAAGCATTGAACCCAAGTAATTAATTGGAATCTAACACTTTTGAGCAAAAGAAAAATAAAAAGATGAAAAGAAAGTAACTTAGAGAGAAGGAGGGGTATTTTCTCTCTCTAGCCTACTCTTGAGATCTAAAAATGAGCATAAACTTAAACCCTAATAGACATAGGTCCATAAATATAGTAGTAGCAAATTGGGCCTAAAAATAGGTCCATGATGTGTCCATTTTATACGGTGATTTTAGGACATTTTGGATTCACTTTTGTACACTTTTGTGCTCTATGTGTGACAATTTGCCTTGAAATTCTCTAAGGAGAGTTAAGAGCAATTTTGAGCTTTTATTACTTTCCTAGAGGAATTTTTGTAACAAGGGAATTGTTGGAAGACTTTGAAGACTTTGAATACTATCTTTGAAGATTTGAAGACTTACATGTGAGCTTATTTTGATTCAATCAATGAAGAAGACCATTCAAAATAATGGTAGAAAAAGGAAGGGCACTTACAAAGTGGTAAAAGATAAAGTGAAAAAGGAGAGCAAAGTAGAGGATGAAGAATGATCTATGTTTTGAAGTAGAGTTGTAAGAATTATCCGAGAGGAACTAGCCTCCAAGGATGGCACCATTGGATTCATCTTCTCGAGTACTATAAAAACAACTACAACAACTCCAAAACGGATCAACAGTTCACCCGGAGGAAGCAAAACAAAAGAGCTAAGAGCTGGACTTCCCTCTTTCGCGAGTGCGAGGGAGTGGTCGCAACTCACGACGAATGACCTGCAACTTACTTTTTACTCCCTTTTTCTTGTACTATAAATAGAACTTCATCCACTCGTTCCTCATCCTTCTTGGCCCGACTTGGGAGCTTAAAAACCCTATTTTTTCACCTTCTCCTTCACTTTCTTCTTGTTTCTTTGTAGATTAGTTATGGGTTTTTATTATTTAGATTAGTTATCTCCTTGGGAGCATTGAATTGAG
>JAULKM010097862.1:0-11026 GCA_032355605.1 Rubia tinctorum
GACCACTTGGCACGTTGCTCCGACACACAATTTCCCAACTTGTCAAAAATCAAAGACGTAAACTCTTTCCTAGCCAGTCTACATTATGAGGCTCTACAATGAGTTCGTTGTTTTCCCACAACCCCCGATCCATCATCCTCATCCCATGTCGAGCCCATTGTTGGGGGATTGAAATTTTTAGAAAGTGACACATCGTCACGAGTCCTTTTCCTAGTAGTCATTTTGAATGCTACATTTACAAATATACCAAAAAATAACTTAACCTCGGAAACAAATAATTCACTAATATTTAAAGAATACCAAAAAATGAGATATATAAGAATAATATGGTGTACTAAACCTTAACCAATTAACATATACAATAGAATATTAATTGACCATTTAAGTTTAAGCAAAAAACCTCGGTCAACATAACCTAGCAATTAACCTAGCATTTAAGCACACTAATACGTAGCTCAATCAATAAATATAGAAATTTACCTAGCATTTATAATTAATTCCAATGCAACATATTATCATCCACCACCATGAAGGCACCCAACCCCTAATATAATATACAAATTAACTTTAATAACAAATCCCACTTAAAATAGAACTCACACTACAAGAAACATCTCCTTTCACCTTGGTTTTTAGTCCAAAAAACCGTGATAAATGTAGGCAGAGTAAAAAGTATATGTTTTTACCTCAATTCATAACCAAGTTAAAAGTAGTAATTTTTACCTCTTTTTTTTAAAAAATACCGAGGTAAAAAATTGATCGGTACTAGTGTGATGTTACACCTAGTTACACTCGAGGTAACAAATTTTTACCGACACTGATGCAATGTCGCATGTGGTTAGAACTGAGGCATAAAAGGTTTGTCGATATCATTGCAATGTCACACGTACTGATTCAAAAAAATTTTAAAAAACTACCAAATGCAGAATTGATGTCGATTCTGCATTCGGTAGTTAATTCCCATATACAGATTTCTGGCCAAATTATAGAGTCCCGGCCAGATATCACATCCCAAATTTGTGGTGAAAACAAATATCAATCTATGCAATCAAAATTACAGCACAAAATTTCTAATCAAACACACTATACATGCAGAATCTACAAAAAAAAGGTATAGAAACATATGTAATCCTAAACACTTTACTGGTGACGCGGTTCAAACTCGCAGCAAAGCAACACTGACGCCTATCTGGTGGAGCGGTGGAGCATCAGTGTTGCACATCCGGCAAAGCAGAGTAGGGTTCTAGGCAGGTGACGATGCATCACGGTGGTGTTGGCGAGCGGAGTGTCGCGGTGGTGTTGTTAGAGGTGAGCGGGGTTGGTTGGGAGGTGGCTGATGAAAAGTGGTGGAGAGGTGGTCGATGTAAGGTGGTGGTGAGGTGGCTGTGATGTGAAGTGGTGGTGAGGTATCGTTGAATATAGGTAGTGGTGGATTGGGGTGATTGGGAGAGAAGAGGGAAGAAGAGAATGGTATGGGGCGGATTGGGTAGCTGGTTGTGGCGGATTGGGTGGTTTGTGGCGGATGGCGTTTACCGAAAATGAAGGAGAATGAGAATATTGTGGGAGGTTATATACTCTTAGAGTTTTGAAGTGCAATTGGGCCTTGGGCATTTGTAAAATCTTAATATGGTTTTTATTTTTAAAATTTTAATTTTATTAGATTCGGAGTATACTTCTAGGGTTTAGTTTATTTTTTGGGCCAGATTTATATTGGGCTGAGAGCTAAGCTTTTAATTTTATATTTAAGGGCTGACATTTAAATTTTATATTAAATAAAATTAAAATTTCTATTCTATTCTATTCTATTCTATTTTAAAATTTGTTCTATAAATTCAATTTTTTTTAAAAATATTATTATATA
Organism: Rubia tinctorum; assembly: GCA_032355605.1. Lineage (NCBI taxonomy): Eukaryota > Viridiplantae > Streptophyta > Magnoliopsida > Gentianales > Rubiaceae > Rubia > Rubia tinctorum. The sequence goes on from JAULKM010097862.1 coordinate 1,862, forward strand.
CATGTAGATTTTCATAGATATATGAAGATGAAAAATAGTATCCAAATTTGATGAAACAAATAAGGGTTGACAATTTATTAGTTAAAGTTATGACCGTTCATAGTATGTATAATAGTATTAAGTTAAATAATAATTGACCATTGATTAACCAATGACAAGCCTTTTTTTAATTAATATATATAAAGACAAGTAAGAATTGATCCGTTGATTAGTTAGAGTCAAACATTTTTTTTGTTTATATATGGAAAGTCAAATAAGGGTTGACTATTGATTAGTTAAAGTCAAACCATTTTATTAATGTTGATACATGGAAAGTCAATTAAGGGTTAACCCTTGATTAGTTAAAGTTAGACCATTTTATTAGTGCTTATGTATGGAAAGTCAATTATTAACCTTTTAATAGTCAAGGTCAAACCTTTTCATTAGTAATTATATACAAAAGGTCAATTAAGGATCTATAGATTGAGGATTTCTGTATGGAAATTCAAATAACGGTTGACCGAAGATTAATTAAGGTCAAACCGTAGGTATTAATGTTTATTTATGGAAAATCAAGTAAGGGTAGGCCCTTAATTCGATAAGTTCTAACTATTTCATTAGTGTTTTTGTATGGAATGCTAAGTAAGGGTTGACCGTTAACTAATTAAGTTATAACTAGAGTTATCAATCTCTGACCCGAACCAAGAACCCGACCTGTACCGACACGATCAAATCAACCTGAAATCCGATCTGATCCGAGAAATATTGACCTGAACCCAACTGGAACACGACCGCACTCAACCCAAAACCCAATTTTGACCCGATAAATATTGACATGTACCCGAACCTAACACGACAGAATTCAACCCAAAACACGAATATGACTCGATAATCTGGACCCGAACCCGACCTGACCCAAACCCGTGATCAACCCGAACCCAAACCCGAACTCGAACTCGATCCAACCCGAATCCATTCAACTTGAACCTACTTCAACCCGATAAATCAACTATATAACCCTACGTGTAATCAACCCAAAACTGATATAATTATAAAAGGTCAATTAACATTTAATATGGAACCAAGTCAAGTTGGTCATGAGTCAAACTAATAAATTATTTAGACATACTTATTAGAAGTGAATTTTTTATATATTATGAGTTTACAGACATTATAAATAGTACCTGAAATCTACTCATAACAAATCTGAATACACAAGACTAAGTTAAAAATGCACACGACTAAATTTATAAATCTAATGAATAATAGTCAAATAAAGAGAGATGTCTAATAAAAATTTTGATTTTGAATTAGTAATTATAGAGAGACAACTAAATATTAATTTTAAAAAATAGTGTGAAAATTATTGTAAAATAATATTTAATAAATTATCACAAATTCTTATTATAGACCGATAAACTATTAGATGAGGGTATTTTATAATTAGTGGGACTAATAAAAATATTTTATATTTAATTTTATTCAGTTAGATATATATAATTATGATAACATTTAAAATGAGCTCAACATATAAATAATTATTTTAAAATAATTTTAATGTAATATTATAAAAATAATAATTTTTATTGTATTTAATATGTAACATTTCTAACTAAACTAATTATTTCACTTTATTACTTATATAGTTTTCCGTAGATGACTAAATTTGAAATTTTAAATAAAATTATTTATTTTCAATTTATATGTAAGGCACAAAAAGTACATAAAGTAATCCTAATTTTTTTAATTAATCAAAATATTTATTGCAACACAAAAATGCACTAAATTATTTTTAAATGAATTGAATTCAATGAATACTCAATACTACTTTTCAACTAAGATAATAGGCACAAAAGTGTTTCTAACATATTTATGTAAAATTATGCTATGGCCCAAAAAACGCTATGACATTATCCTTCTCTCCAAAATACACAATTTTTGTTATTGTTGCATAAATGTAGAAATAGAAAATAAATATTTTTTTATGAAATGTTGGAAAGCGCTTGTACATGATATATAGTAACTTGAATTTGATTACTTAGAAGTAAGAAAGGAAAATTGAAGAGGATTACGGATACGTTCTTGTGCCTAATTGTTGATAAATATTCCATTACGGACTTGAAAAATACAATAGTGGTGTATAGGGTATCTTCACGTTCGAGCGGATTTCAATTTGGAATTACGAGTAAAGTTTTTGTTGTTTGCACTTAGGTTACTCCAAGAAAGTTGGAATTATCAAATCAGGAAATTGTCGATAGAAAAATGCAATTCAATAATGTATGATTGCGCGTTTGCGATTTGGGCATGTATGGATGAACATGAGAGCCTTGAAAGTCAACATTGAATACTTCTACAAAAACTTGAAAAATTATAGTGTGGTCCAAAATTGTGTTACCCCATTATCCGTTGCTCCAAAATATTATTTTTTATTCTTGCCTAAATATAGAATTATTGAATAAATGAATTTTGTGTTGAAAAGCCCTAATATATGTTCTAGAATAATTTAAAGTTGATTACTTAGAACTAAAGAAAGAAAATTGAAAATGATTAAAGATATGTTCTTATGATCGATTGTTGATAAATATATTTTTTTATTGAAAAATATAATGGGGGTGTATATGATAGCAGCATTTTCGAGCGGATTTCAATTTGGAATTACGAGTAAAGTTTTTACCTTTTGCACTTACGTCCCTCCAAAAAAGTTGGAATTGTCGAATCACGAAATTGACGACACCAAAATAAAATTCAATAATATATGATTGCGAATTTGAAATTTGGGCATGTAAAAGTGAACAGAAGGGTCTCGAAAGTCAAAATTGATTACTTCTACAGTTTTGAAAAATTACAATGTGGTAAAAAAATGTTACCCCATTATCCATTGCTACAAAATACATGATTTTTGTTATTTTTTCCCTAAATATAAAATTATTAAATTAATTAATTTTTTGGTGAATTTTTGGAAAGCGCTATTACGTGTTGTAGAGTAACTTATACTGTAAACCTATTTTTCAAAACTTTTTTTTCCTATTCTAGCTTGTAAATGTTGGGAATTTTTCTATTTATCGAGCAATGGTATTACTACCAGTGTCATTCGTCAACATATCGATACCTATACAATTATAATGCAGCTTCGTGAGGCTGTTTCAAAATTTCAAAGTATTTTTAATTTTTTTTAAATTAAATACAATCCTAGCACCGGTATAGGTGCTAGATATTTTGCCTCCACAATTTTAACTGCAAAAATTACTATTCCGGTCATAAGCACGGGTATTAGCACCGGTATATGGTACTGGTATCTAGCATCGGCATTCAGTGAACCGGAGATGAATTTATTAATAGGCACCAGTATTTTGTTTCATTTACAAGATTACCGGTACCCATAATTCCTAGCACCGATATTGCTCTCCCAACAATGACATACCGTACTTATATACTTGTTTTCCAGTAATGTATAACTAGAAGTTACAAGTTACAATGAAACAGAATAGTGCAGTTGTAATAACAATATTATTGAAACATAACCTAAACCAACCCAAATTTAATCGGGTAGCATAAAAAACCGATCTAAAATAAACCAACCCCAAATATATCTAAATCCAATAAAAAACATTATAAAAAATAACTGACATGATTAGACCCAAAATCGATCTAACCCAAGTATAAAAAATAACACGATAGTAACCCGATATGATCCAACCCGACAATATTCTGACCCACCCGATCTAACCCAAGTATAAAAATTACATGACAGTAACCCGACCCGATATTAATTGAACCCGACACGACCCAACCCGAGGATAAAAACTGACACATTTTCAACCCGACACGATAGTAACCCAACCCGACCTAACACGACAAATGAAATCAACATGTATCAGCCTGACCTATTTCAGCACGACACGTTTCGAACCTGACACGAACCCGAAACGATAACCCGAATTGACACCTCTAGTTATAACTATTTCATTAGTATTTATGTATGAAATGCCAAGTAATGGTTGATCATTAATTACTTAGAGTCAAACCTTTTCATTAGTGTTTATGTATGAAAAGTCAAATAATTGTTGACCGTTGATTAATTAAGGTCAAATCTTAGTTATTAGTGTTTATTTATGTAAAGTTAAGTAAGGGTAAATCATTGACTAGTCCTTTCATTAGTGTTTATATATGGAAAGTCAAATAAGATTTGACCACTAATTAGTTATTAGTGTTTATGTATGAAAGGTCCAATAAGAGTTGACCGTTGATTAGTTAAAATCAAGCCATTTTATTTGTGGTCATTTATGGAAAGTCAAATAAGGTTGACCGTTTATCAGTTGAAGTCGATCCATTTTATTAATTGTTATTCAAGGAAAGTCAGTTAAAAGTTAACCGTTGATTAGTTAAAATCAAACCATTTTATTAGTGCTTATTTATAAAAAGTCAACCATTAACCGTTTAGTAGTCATTCCGATAACCTTTTCATTAGTATTTACATATGCAAGTTCAATTAGGGGTTTACCGATGATTGATTAAGGTCAAATTTTAATTATTTATTTTTATATAAAAAAAAGTTAAATCATAATCTATACATGTTTACATTTTACTAAAAGAGCAACTCTTAGTCACGCCACATTTACCACATGTCACCCTTGGAAATAGCATTTTCAAATGAAATAAATTAAATGTAGTTTAAAAGTCATATGTGATCTAAGTCAAATATTAATAAATAAACTCTAAACTTCATCGAATAAAATTTAGATACTACTTATTTTATGTACTACTTATATATATTACTTATTTTACATAATTATAAGTAAGTAGTACATAAAATTTTATTCGGTGAAAAAATAAAGTTTATTTATTGATATATGACATCGTTCGTGTATTACTCAAACTCTACGCTTAATTTAATTCATTTGAAAACATAAACATAAATTATAGTTAAAATTATAATTATTAAATCTTTCAAAATTCAAAAGAAATGGAGTTGCATAAAAAATTAAATTTTATATTTTATTTTTGTTAAAAATTAAATTACATTACTAATATATATTCAATTATTTTAACTCGTGCATCGTAAGGGTGTTATCTAGTTATTCACATACTTATAAGTACCATGTATACGAGAGTAACGTGCGACGTTGGTCAACTAGAAATGTGTGCGACGTCGGACATTCATGTCTGCAAGAGTGACATGCATTGTCGATCACAAACAAAGTGACGTTGCTAAGTGAGAAAGGCGTACGACGTCGGTCATTTAATTTTTGCGAGAGTTACGTGCGACATCGGTGATAATAATAAGCGACGTAGGTAAGTGAGAAATGTGTGCAACTTCTGCCATTTGAAGACTGTTTGCTTACTCAGAAATAGGTACGATTACTGTTTCTGAGCTTGGAATTTCTTCGCTACCTACTTAAAGAAGTCAGGATGGTTTTCGAGTTCATAAGCCATTTTCATGATAAAAAAGGGAATTCAAACAGATTTCTAACTTCCCCAAATCAAACAATCAAGCTCACCATATTCCAAACCCTACATTCCAAAATTTCAAAACCCACAATCCCCCTATGAATTCATAATGAGTTGTAACAGCACGAGTGCTAGGTCAAAGGTAATCGATCGGAGTCATCGTCCGATCTCGGAGATTGGCCAAACATCAAAATTCTTCAACGAGAAGGCTAAGCAAAGGTATATCGATTTCTCAAAGAGAAAAGTAATCAAGTCAAAGGATATTTTAGCATCGGACATTGAAGGATTAGGAATCAACTATTTGCTAGCACATCTCAAAAACCAACATTTATAGAAATTACTTTGTATGGATGAGTTGGTTCATGTGGAAGAAGTGATACAATTCTACACGAATTTAGGTCAAAGTACCAACAATCGTGATGTGACTAAGGTTAATGGGAAAATTGTATATGTGACTATGTATACTATTAACGTCGGCCTAGATTGCCTTTACATCACCCCCGAAAGTTAAGGCCCAATGGCCCCAATGGTCCCCTAGAAATTTATCACTCACATGTTTGGTCAGGCATGAGCAAGGTTACCCCACTTTTTCTTATCACTACGTATAGGATTTATTTTAAGAGGGTGGGAAGTGATGTTAGGCAAGCGGCGAGTTATGATATCGGTGTGTTGATCGTAGAGCAGCGTCTTATGTATGAGTGGATATGTCTTAATGTTTTACCCATGGGAGGCCACACTTGAGAGCCGACTATTGCTAACCTCATGTTGTTTTACTACACCATAGAGAGGGTCAAGATAAACTCCATATTTTCCATCATATCATTCATGTTGAAAGCCGCGCAGATGAAGAAGAAATGTCTTCTTAACAATGGTTTGATAACCTATATACTGAAGAAGGAAGGTGTAATTCCTCAAGATAAGACTTTTCGGATGGAATACTATGCAAATGCCTTATTCCAACACAAATAGCTCTGTCTCGGCTTTGATGACAAGTGGGAATTCCGGCCAATACCCGGTCAACAAGCTAAGATTGCGAAGAGAGCTCGCAAAGTGGCTGCAGCTAGAGAGGAGGCATCAAGCTCCAATAATTAATAATATTTGAATTTATTGACGTCAATTAAGTGCAATTAAATATATATAAAATTTATATCCATTTAATTTTGATAAATATTGATTTACAAGTACCGACAGTGATTGGAAGGCTAAGTTGAGCAAGTAATTTGACTGTTTGTGTGCCAACAAGATCGAGATGTACAAAATGTTGACATGTGCTCAGTCCCATCATGTCGCTTTCATGGAAGCCCAATGCCTCCATTTGGAATTAAGCAAAGATGACGAGTTGCCTAATTTCAAGTCGGTCTTCTCAGAGAGTGAAGATGATGGTGTTGATGATGGAAATCATGGTGGGCATGACGAGAATGTTGGTTAAGGTGTTGAAGAAAATCTCAGGGGCCAGGATGGGGGGACTCTAGCATTGATAGAATGCTTGCGTAGGAGCTCTTGGATAATATTTGAATTTTTTTCTTTTGTTGGATTGTTTAAATTTAGGATTGGAAGGGGAATTTCATATGTGATGTATAAATTTCTTGTGGTTAAAATATTTAATTTCATATGTTTGAAGAGATTAAATTCTTAAGTTTGACTATTGGACTTAATTGGGTAAATGCCACGTTTGTGGATTCTTTATGTTATTGCATTCATATAAAAATGTATTGTTTTAAAGGCATTTTGTTAAATGTTAGAAAGATTTTAAGTTGTGCTCCAAAGGGTGAGCCTCTAAGTGAAAATGGTTTTATTTTGCAAGTTTTACTTAAAGTATGGATGTATTTCCGAGCTCAAAAATGAGTATTTCCTTTGCAATCATAGATGGGAGAGATTTACGACCTCGCAAATGCTTCTTGCTATTTAGACCATCGGATACGATATAGTTTCCAAGCTCGTAGGCTATTTCCAAGACCTCTTAGGAAAAAATGATGGGACGATTAATATCCATATTTAACCATTTCTGAGCTCGGAAACAAGTCTTGTCCTTCATAGGAATGGCCAAATTAATGTTTGTGAACTCGGAAACGTTTATGTGTAAAAAACAGAGGCTCGGTTCATTTCATCAATTTCCATATAGAATTATCTAAACCCTAGCGTTCTTACGAACTAGCAAACTACCCTCAAATCCTCAAATCCTGCTTAACCCACAAAGTTGTTGACATGGCTAGCAGAGGTTCAAGCAGCAGAATCCCTAGATCTTGTTCAACCGGCCACAATCCCGGCTTTGATGGTCAAAGGTTTATTTCTCAATTTTCTCAAAATTGGTATGATGCATTACATGAGAAAGAGAAGTTATTAGATTCTTATGTTGTCGACTTTAGTGAGTATTTAGCTATAGGATTGGCCAATCCACTAAAATTCTTTAGTGACCAACATGTTGAGAGTTTACTTTCATGCAACGAAAAAGCACAAATTGATATGACTTGCCAATTTTATGCTACTTTGCAGGAAATTTCAAATGGGGATTATGAGACTAGGGTTGGGGGAATTGACATCCCGATTAACCAATGGACTATTAATAAGATATTAGACTTCACATACCTACACCCGGAATATGTTTTTCCACAGGATTTAGATGGTATGTTGGATAATGTGTATCATAAGGAGAAGTGTCTGTTAGAGGTTGATTACCCCTACGTTGACCTTTTGAACTGTAGTGTGAGATATTTCAACCGCAATAGATTGGATTTAGGAAAACCTGAAACCTTTCATCTAGCCCCTTTGACTATAGACTAAGTATTACGTATGAGATCATTTCTAGGTGTTTGGTCCCCTCGAGCGGACACGTGACTGAGCCTAACTATCCCACCCTTATGTTAGTCTATTTAATCATTGAGGGAAGAAAAATAATCTCGGAGCACCTATTTTTAGGCATATGTTGCACTTTGCGACTTTGAATAAAGTGTTCACACACTTACCGTATCGGAGTTTAATCACTCTCATTTTGAAGAGTGTTGAGGGGTTGATTTTAGAAGGGGAGGAAAAAGGACCGAAGTATTTTGATAAGATGTACTTTGAGAATAAGGGTTGGGTGTTGCATGATCGTAAGTGGTTTTTTAACACCACAGAAGCTCCCGGGGAGAGCAAGAGGCCACGAATTGAGGAAAGTTAGCAACAAATGAGTTTACATTACTTTTGTTCATAAATTGTTGGTCTTTTTATGCTTTCTATGTTGTTTAAATACTTCAAAATTTGGTTGATATACTTTTTAGGTACTGAAAAAGCCTACTTGAAAAACGCCATAGCACTAGTGCGTATCTTGCCTCCACTTCCCTTTGAATACTTTTTTGGTCAATCGACATGGGTGCCCCTTGGGAAGATACCGTCGGTGGCCCCCCGATAAATGGTCTTACACCGTAATTTAATTGAAAAAAATAAGTGTGTTTCTCACAAATAGGACAAGCTAAGTTGTATTTCAAAGAATGCCTAGACAAATTCCCATATTTAAAAAAATATTTAATTGTGCAAAATAATAACGCTTTAAGAGTGAAGAAATCTTCAACCAAACCATCATACGCTCGAACCGTATCTTTAAACAAAGTCAATGAATCCTCCACTAGAGGAGCAAGATAGACATCAGTATCATTACCCAGTTGCTTCGGATTTGTTATCTTCAAAAACAACAACACATACTTACTTTTCAAGGTCAACCAAGATGGAAGGTTATATATGACTAACATAACATACCAAGAG
>JAULKM010097873.1:0-11025 GCA_032355605.1 Rubia tinctorum
TCTTTACGACTCACAAAAGGATAGTGACACTTGAAGGTGTCAGAATTATTTTAGTGACATGCTAAATAGAGGCACTTTCACAAGGCGTCACTAATTAATTTTGTGACACTTCTAAACGTCATAAATCTCCAAAATAAATGTCACTACATGAACTATTTTTTGTAGTGTACTATCGAATTTCCATTTGATCTTGAAAAATAAATAAATAATTTTACAAAATTCAATACTCACGCCGTCCTAAAATATATACTCTCCTGTCCCAGTTTAAACTGTAATTTTACTGTTTGACAAGTCAACACTGTCAAACTTTGACCGCGTATTTAAATAGATATATAAATAATAATATTATCACATGTGATATTGTTGGATTTATCGTAAAAAGTAGTTTCAAAGTATTAACTTTTTATTTGTTGTTATTTTACGTAGTTAAATATATTAAATATTAACGGTTAAACGTATTTTTTTAAGAACGTAAAAAAATATTTATGCAGTCTAACTTGATACAGAGGGAGTACATGAATCATATTTCAATTAATAAAATGTGACTATTGGTTCCATGTGTAAAGCTATTTCCAAAATAAAATTGACGTTTGCCTAACTGAAGTCATTTTCTGCCTTCAAACTTTCTGTGATTTTTTCCCACAAATTTCTGCCGCACCAAACAATATTGCTTGGCTTTATTACTTTTCTGATCATGACAATTCATTACAAATTTTTTTTGTCATTTTCAAATTGAACAAAATCCAGAAATCACCAACAATATATCCATTTGGCCACGGCTTGAAAAGTCTACCAATCTAATAAATCCGGCAAGGAAAAAAAAAGATGTTTATTGTTCCTAACTGTGCACTAGCTGTTCTTTATCCAACTTTCTCATTAATCATAATTAAGATAACGAGGATTGGTTGCATGCAGTATTGTTGTTTAATAGCGATAGTGCTTAGGACAAATCGAATGAAAATTAAGATAAGTTTTAAGGAATCGTTCAATAATGGCCAGTGTCTAATTCATTGAAAACAAATCATGTGTAACTATGTAAGACATAATTATAAATTAACCAGTTGCATTTATTTTTTTCAGGACGTAATGAGGAAACATGGCATTTACTTGACGATGCTGCCCCTTTCAGTATACTGCGGGCAACGAATAAACTATAGTACCGCTTCCGGCCGTAACGAGGTCATTTAAGCTTGATTGACATGATTTATAATGTAATTTAATTACTGTCCCGTACTAACTGAATCTGCACATTTTTTTGTCAACTTTATCAAAACACGTTTGAACATAAATTTCAATTAGAATACATGCACGAATATTATCCTGTGAGATATTGTTAGATTCTCTGCATCGTGTATTTTTAAAATATATCAAATTCTAATACACCATTAGTATACATAATTTAAGTTACTAGTGGTCAAACAAGTCTAAAAAAATTGATCAAAAAGAGTGTAGATTCGATTGAGACAAGGGTATGAGAAAAAGTATGTTTGATAGTGCATGAATTAGACATGGCTCCATTATAGAAAAAGGACGTGTATACAAATTTGACGGTGTCTCATCCTAAAACCAGTTCATAATAGGATGAGTAATCCATCAAACTTATATACAAGGTGATTAGTCTTTCAACAATTATTGTGAGATATATTTATGTTGGAACACGCCTTGGCAAATGTATCCGGACGACTCTAAATATCATCACTTGAAAAACATAAACTAAGGTAACCAACCCAAATCAACCAAACAACAATTAAGAGTCTAACCAATTTTGATCATTAGATAGAATCAACTTTGATATCATGATGATTTGAATTAGAAATTTTGAAAGTAAGATAATTGCACTATGTCAGAGTGCGCTTACAAATCTTAGAGAATGAATACACAGATAAAAGAAGCCTATAAACTAATACTATGAAAAGACTTGATAATCTTCATCTAAATATATAATACTACCAACAAGTAACCAGTGAAATCAACATGTAATAACGTAAGAGAGATATAGTTAAAGGAAAAAACATAAAATGCACCAAACACCGTCTTAGTGAGTTGTGAATAGCATATCCATTAACAATTGTTATTTAAAAATTTGTACATATTTACTAAAAAATGTACCATTAGATTCGTTTCGATTTAATTCAATTTTGTTTGGTTCCTTATAAGCCACCTATTCATTTCATTCTATGCTTCTTCTTTTTTTAAAAAAAAGTTAAATGAAATAATTCATTTCATTTCATGAGACTGGAACCACCCGAAATCAAGTAAAAAGGAAAAAAGGCGGGAAAATATCATACTCTCTCATAACATTTCAAACTGCGCACTTACTTTTTCAACACAATTCTTTATCAAAATTTGACCACATATTTGAATAGATATATAAACATATTATCTTATATGATATTGTTGAATTCGTTGTAACAAGTAATTTCTAAATATCAGCATTTTATTTGTTATTAATAAATGTAGATAAATTATTATCGGTTGAACATATTTCTTGAATATCGTGATAATGATTGTCGTGCAATTTGAACTGGAACAGAGAAAAATACATTAACGGTTAAACATATTTCTTGAATAGCGTGATAATGATTGTTGTACCATTTTAGTTATGGTCAATTTCGAATTCGATCAAAACGGGGCCTTATAGCGCGAAAGCCCACATTAAATTTATAGATTTGGCAATTCTTACCCAGATGGGCCTCCTAAGATTTTAGTAGGGGAATGTCAGGCCCAACAAAATACAAAGAAGAATCTGACAGATACGTCTGCATTTTCCGATCTACATAAATCAGCAAAGGAAATTACAAAGCTGCGTTTGGATCCATCCACCTGGAATTCGTTTAGCGCGGAGACTTGACGGAGGGTAAACGGAGAAGATGACGGTGTTTCACTTCTTCAACTGCGCGATTCTAACGTTTGGCCCTCACGCCGTCTACTACTCCGCTACTCCCCTGTGAGTATACTCTTCTGCTCATATAGTTTACTCACCTTTCCAATTCTTCGATCTTCCTTTTCTACTGTTGTCTGATTAGCTAGGGTTTTGTTGACTAATGATTTGCTGATGAGTTGAAGCGTGTGTTATGTTTGAGAAGATTTGGGACGTGCGATGAATATGTTGTTTGTTGCGGTTGTAATTTTGTTTATTGAAATGTTTTCTGGCATAATTTGTTGAATTCTCTGGCATAATTCGATGAGGAAGATAATTTTATGCGATATTAGAATAATGTGAAGTAGAAGTTGTTAAGAAAATGGAGGAATCTGAGCTTTGGCAGTGATCTAAAGAACTTCCGGTTTGATTCAAAAGGCAGTAGGTTCTTTTTTTTTCCCGTAGTTATGTTGCTCAGTACTTTATGATGTTAGCTATAATTTTTAAATATATGCTCTAGATTATGAACATTATACTTCTAGAAGGTGATGATTGGTTTTTGGATTAAGGTCTGAGTATGATACTCTGGGGACTTCGATTAAAGCTGTTGTTGTTTATCTTGGAACTGTATTAGTGAAGGTCGGTATTATGCAAATTGAAATGATCCTTCACTCAGTTGAATATATCTCTTCTTTTACTAGGCTGTTTATATCTGTGAATATGCTTTTGTTTGCTGAGGCTTCAAAGTGGGAGAAGATTACATATCTTGGTGTAGCGTCATGCACTATTCTAGCTGGCGTCATCCTCTCCATGGGTCATCCCCACCACGAAGAGCAACCTGTAAGCATTGATTTGTTTAACCGCCTTTGAGAATTGTGCAAGCTTTATGATAATTGACAGGATTTGTGGTTTTGTTGTATTTGGAATATGCATTGCGTGTTTATGTTTACCTGGTTTGTGTATTTTGCAGGCTTATCCGTATCTTCACATCCGCACTAAGGAGTTCCCATGGGGTATTTATCTCCGACTGAGTTGTTTTGGTTACAGTAAATTGTCATCTCTCTGTTTTTTGTTTTCTTTGGCTTGCTTATACTCTTAGGGCCGCACAGAAGTTCACTTGTTTGTATGTAATTTTGTATATTTTAGTCTTTTGGGGTTGTTCCATCGATTCCGTGGGGCTTCTTAAGAAATTACCCTAGGAATTTAAATACATGGGTAGTTGAATGCATCACTTTCATATGGGTGGAAGTTGAATGTTAAACTCGCAAGCTTTTAATTATGTCTCTCCTAAAGCAGTAGTATGGTTTGTTGTTGGTCACATACTCAAATTTGGATTAGGGCCATGCCACAAATTTTGTTTAGGCAGTCTTATGTGGATGCAAGGCTTCCAACTTCCTTGATGAAATCTATGTAACTTGTTCTCGGGGTGTTATTATTTTTATAGTGTTCTTTGGTGAATCGAAGTTGGTTATTCTATTCTTAACTATTATGAGTAATCAGATCTACATTTGGAGGTCAATTTAGAAATTCACTCATGTGAGATGTCCTTTTTGAAAGTACCACTATTATATCTTGTGCAGACTATTCTTTTATATATGTCAACCTTCAGAATATTACTGTCAGAATGTGTGATGTTTATTTTGATGCCTGGTCGATTTATAATGTTTTCTGGTTCAAGGAATTGAAGGTATCTCCTAAGGAATATTGAATCCCATGTTTGGCTCCTGGTCTTTTAGAAATGGTTATTTGAAAAACCTTGTGTTGCAGAGTTTTCTCTGAGAATGCAATCGTAATTGTATGCTTTGGAAATGTGCAACATGCATTTGTTAGAGAACTCTGCATACTCCTGGGAATTATCTTTTTGTGTACACCCTTAGTTATATGTTTTTGGAAAATGTTGAACATCTGTATTTTCAAGGGGTTGTTAACCATGATATCTTTGTTCATTGGAAGAGGAAGCCTTCAAATGGAACTCATCACCACAGTACCTAGTCCTCAGGGAAGTACAAGCTTTCACATACAAACAACCAACCTTTGAATTGCACAAATACTGCAATCTAAAAGACTAATGTAATTTTAACCTTGTAAGGACTATATTGAAAATATGGAGAAATTTAGTTTGGATCCTAAATACACAAGCATCTGCATACTCATCCTTGTTATTTATCTAATTTATGTGCTATTTTTGCTGATGAGGAGTTAAATATCTTTGAATCTGTTTAGCTCACTTCATGCTTCATTTGTTTTAAATAGATTATGTTGAAACAGTTTCAATGTTTAGGCTAATGTACAAATTAAGTTGACATTCGCTCTTGACTGTAGGTCCATGTGGTTTGTTTGATTTGAAGGAGCACCATTGATCTCGATGATCATACAACAAAAGTTCACAAATAATGGTCAATCTTCTTTTGTATGGAAGCATTAGATGCTCTGCCATCAGCAACTTATTATGTCCGATTTTCTTTTGAGTTGAAACAGATGATTGTGGTTTGGTCACATTCACAGGCTTAATGTTTTGTTATCAAGTCACCTGTTTCTGATTCATTGTCCTGAAAAATAAGTATGGAAATTTATTTACTGTAATCGAGCCGAACACGAGCCAATTTCGAGCTTTGCTAATTTTAACTGAGCCGAGTTCGAACACAAAAATTAAGCTCGAGCCAATCTCGAGCCGAGCTCGAACATTTTTTTTTGAGCCGAGCTCGAGCCTAGGGTGGTTGGGTTCGGCTCGTATCGATCTCACCCCTATCATCAGGTGGTCCAGGGTCAGATCTTAAGAAACACTGGAATCCGAAGTGCCACATTTGTCACAATTTTGGTCACACAGCTCCGCAATGCTCAATGCTAGCATAGACAACCCGGAATTCTGAATCGGCACATCTTGTCGAAGCTTTCTACTCATACGTTTCACTAGAAGATACCTCTTTTGACTGGTACTTGGATTCCAGTGCGACAAATCATCTGGCCTCCACTTTTTCTAACATGGACAGTGTTGTCCCCTACACTGATAACCGCTCTGTCACTATTTCTAATGGTCGTTCTATTCCTATTTCTCATATTGGGCATCATCGGTTTTCTCATGATTTATCTTTATCTGATGTATTGGTGGTTCCTGATATTACGAAAAACCTGCTTTCCATTAGTAAGCTGACAAAGGACTTGCATGCTGTGATTTCTTTTGATGAGAACTCGTTTGTGATTTAGAATCGCTTCACAAAGGAGGTAGTGGGTCGAGGTCAATGTGATAGAGGTCTTTATGTATTTAAGTAAGTGAAGTGATGCTGCTTTTGTTGCTCATGCTAAGGCTAATAAACATAGAGCTTCTTTTAATACTTGGCAAGCTAGACTAGGCCATACTTCCATTTGAGTTATTTCATTTTAAATTAAACTTAATCTTGTTGAGGTTGTTTCTTTACCCCCCTAAACATGTTCTTTGTTCTCCTTATGAAATGGTGAAAGGTAAAAGGCTTTCTTTTGTGGACAATCCCTGACGGGCACACGCCATTCTTAATTTAGTGCATTGCATTTTGTGGGGTCCTGCTCCAGTTTAATCTGATAGTGGGTTCTCTTACTATGCCATTTTTGTTGACAATTTTTCACGATTTACCTGGTACTATCCGTTGGGCCGAAGTCAAATTTCTTTCAGACGTTCTTAAAGTTTCAAAACATGGTCGAAAACCAATTTTCTTGTTCGATCAAGGTGTTTCAAAGTGATGGGGGTACCGAATTCATGAATGCACGACTCTGATCCCATTTTGCACAAAAAAGATTTTTTCACAAGATTTCTTGTCCATCTACACTATAGCAGAATGGTAGAGAGGAATGCAAACACCGCCACGTTGCCGAAATGGCTTTATGCTTTTCTCTTCTGGCTTGCCGATCTCTTGCTGGGATGTTGCTTTTGCCATGGCTACCTACACCATCAACAGATTTCCCATGCATGTTCTTCGCAACACCACACTATACTCTCTGATATATGGTCGTCATCCAGACTACAGTATTTTCCACCCTTTCGGATGTCAGGTGTATCCCTTCATTCGACCATTTGCTTCCCACAAACTGGCCCCTTGCAGTACTCCATGTATTTTCGTGGGTTATAATGCTCGATATAAGGATTTTCGCTATCTAAATACAATCTCTAAGAAGGTTTATCTCACTTGCGATGCCCGTTTTGATGAAACTTCTTTTCCGTTTACTAGAGACACTGCCCCTACTACTCCAGATTCTTTGGATGTCTCGAAGTTTATTGATACCGACTTGGATGATTTGACTGGCCCCTCTGCAGACCATTTTTCACCAACTCTGGATTCTTCTACTGATACATCGACACCATTTTCTCCGCTGCTACCTTCTGGTGGCTCTCCTACGCTATCCACTGCTGTCGACTCATTGTCTCCTCTGTCGATTGCGAGTCATCGCATGACCATATGTTCTCAGACAGGCCGTCGCACAGCTAAACAATATGCGAACTATGTGATGACAAGGTTTCTTGCGACATTACTAGCACAGACTAAGCCTCGGGGATTTCGTTCCACTCTTAAGGATCCCCACTGGGTAGCTGCTATGGATGAGGAAATGAGCTCTTTGTCAGCAACGCACTTGGGATCTTGTCCCACACCCTAACAATGTCAACGTTGTTGGCTCCAAATGAGTTTATTGCCTCAAGTATCGTCAGGATGACACTATTGATCGGTACAAGGCTCGACTAGTTGCGCAGGGTTATTCTCAGTTGCCAGGCTTCGACTTCACCCACACCTTTAGTCTTGTCGTCAAAGCCTCCATAGTCAGAATCATCCTGTCCTTGGCTACTACTTTTTCTTGGCCCCTTCATCAATTAGACGTTAAGAATGCATTTCTTAACGGTCTTCTTGATGCGCCAATCTACATGGAACAACCGAATGGTTTTACTGTTCCTGTCAACCCTGATTATGTCTGATGTCTCTGTAAGGCTATCTATGGTCTCAAACAAGCTCCCAAGCTTGGTTTCAGCGGTTCAGTTCCTACTTATTTTGTCTGGGATTCCATTGCAGCTCTTCCGACACATCACTTTTTGGGTTCTCTTAGGGATCGAAGATTCTATATATGTTAGTGTATGTGGATGACATCACTCTCACCTGCAATGATCCTTGTCTCATTTGTTGGTTCATCACTCGCACTGATTGTGAGTTTGCTATTGGGGATCTTGGTGCACTACACTATTTTTTGGGATTGGAGGTCTCTCGCTCATCATCTGGACTTTTTCTGGGACAGGCTAAGTATGCGATGGAGATACTTCAGCGTGCAGGAATGACAGATTCTACTCCCATATCAACACCCTTTGTTCTTGGCTCTCAGCTTCACAATTCCTCGGGTTGTGAGTTCTTGAACTCTAAACTTTATCGCTCACTAGTTGGTGTCTTATGGTACTTGACCATCACTCGCCCGGATCTCTCCTATGCGGTCAATTATGTTAGCTAATTCCTCAAGTCGCCTCGAGAGGATCACTATCAGGCTGCCATCCACATTCTTCGCTATGTATGTGGCATGCTCCATTATGGTCTTCTTTTTCGGCCATCTCCCAGTGGTCTTTCGCTTTTGGGCTACTCTGATGCTGATTGGGCTCGTTGCCTCGAGACTCGTCGATCCACCTATGGCTACGCCATTTTTCTCAGTGGTAATCTTGTCTCTTGGAGTGTTAAGAAGCAACCAACAGTATCTCGATCCAGTTGTGAGCCCGAGTATCGTACCATGGCAAACACTGCTGCCAAAATTGCTTGGATGTGCAATCTGCTTAAGGAACTTCGGGTTCCTCTCTCGACGTCACCTCTCCTGCTTTGCGACAACAACGGTTCTATTTTTCTCGCTTAAAATCTGATTGCTCACAAGCGGGCCAAGCATATAGACATTGACTATCACTTTGTTCGTGGACTTGTTGCCTCCAACAAGCTTCGTGTTAGTCATGTACCATCATCACTGCAGGTTGCCAAAATTTTCACCAAGAGTCTGTCCCGTAATCTTTTTAATATTTTTCATTCCAAGCTTTGCGCATCTTGCAATTCTACAATTAGTTTGGGGAGGGGGTGATAGAGTAGATAGAGACGAGATTGATACTGATTGATCCTATAATTGATCTTGTACATATATAGATTAGTCCACATTCATTGTATCTGCACCTCTTGTAATCTATATATTGCTAATATAACAAACACACCAAATATGGTGAATTAACTTATTTCAATAGTACCCGCATACGAAAATTCAAAAAGATACCCATAAGCTCTAGTTTAGATTGGGTCCTACTCAAAGTGAAACCCCAAAATTCACAAAATTCAACCTTTTTACAATCATTTCCCAACAAAATCGTGATTACACTTCTAAGCGGCTTTCTATATCATTTTCCAACAAAATCTTGAAACTCTGCTCAACGGTTAAAAACTATACAGTGGCAATATAAACCGCTACAATTGATCACATTCACCTATCATGACAGACAGATAAACTAATCCATGACTCCATCAGAAACGACAGCTAAAAGAAGTGGAGAAATAGCCATGATTAAATATCTATAAACACTACTAAAACAGCAACTTTTTGTCCACATGGCATCCCCACAATTAGCCAACTCACCTTGCCACATCACCTTTTTAAAATAAACAATTTAAAAAATTTGATTTCTGAATGTACTTTACCGTGTTTAATTGCTGCAATTAATGTTTTTGTTTCCAAAATATTCTACACTTTAACCGAAGAGTCTGGGTCGCTTCCTTCTCTTCCCTCTTTCTTCCCTCATTTTTTTAATGAAAGATATATTTGCACAAACAGACGGAATCATCATGAAGAGAGAGATGGGACCTGAACTTGGACTTTTCAGTACCCGAAGCAGGGAGAGATTCGAGGTCCCTTTTGGGAGAGAGGAACGGTTGAGATAATAAATAACAAATGGAAGGTTACATAGAATAGCAACAATTAAAGGAGCTGGAGAGGGCAGTAAACAGTGAGAAATGAGGAGAGATTGATGGCATCTCCTTTATACAGAGAATTAAAATTATTAACAGTGAGAAACGAGGAGGGATTGATGGCATCCAGCTAAAATTTTAATTCTCTGTATTTGTATCTGAATTCACACATTACTGATGGGTTTGTTTTTGTTGGTTTCGCAGCCCATTATATACTGGGAATTTGCCCAGTTAAATTCTAGGCGCCTTTAGCACAGTCCACGCAGAAGAAAGGAGAAGATTGACTTCAATACTAGCGATTCGATTGCATCTATAAATTTTGTGTTGAAGGTACTGTGTGTTTTACTTTAGCTGTTGAAAAAAGAATTTATGCTTGAAAGAGCAACTCAGATATCCTTCCTGCTGCCCCCTCTTTCTTTATTCAGGATGAGAACAGTGGATCATGGTACCAGCATCAAACTTCCATTCTGCATCTACTTTCCATTCTGCATCTAATTTTGTATTACATGAAAACAGATTCTATAGGAGTAATTTGTTTACTGTTTAGATATTAGTACTTTTTTTAAAAGAATATTAATTTTATTTGAATAACTTTTATCTTCTGCAACATATTCTGTTTATATAATTGAAAGATCAATAACATTTCAAACAAAGAATATAACTATTTTAGTTAAAAGTGAATAAAAGATTTCTTTTTAGGAATCTTTGAGCAAAAGGTATTGCATTGCTATACTTCTTTAATTTTAGTTGGGATCTTGGATTTTTATTATTCTTACAAAAAATATTTAATTTTATATTTGATGAGATAATAATCATTCAAGTGATTACCAGTAATAATATAATTTTGTTTACAGATGCTAATTATTACAATTTCGAAAATGATTATTCCAGCATTAGAATTATTTAATTCTTAAATATTCCAAACATTATCATGATTTTAAAGTATGTTTAAAGCAGGGATGGGTGAAGTGAGAGCTTTGTAAGTTTGTATAGGGTGAACAGTTTTCTTTCTTAATTGATGATTTAAGAGTCTTACCTGTATTTGGAATACATCAGATTATCAAGTGCTGATATCCAGTATTTTCGACTCTTTGACACTCTTGGAATGATTGTTCTCACCTCAGGTGGTTGAATATGTTTCTATGAGTTTATCAAATTCTGCACCTTTACACCACAAATTATTTTGTTCATTCAATATGTTCTCTGGTGCAAAGATCAATGGAATGAGGG
>JAULKM010097883.1:0-11025 GCA_032355605.1 Rubia tinctorum
AGAATTTAGATGGAGAAAAGAAGGCTAATTTTGTGAAGCGATTACATGAGAAGGTGCGATTGAGGATTGAAAGTACAAATGCTCAGAATGCTGCATGAATAAACCCTAGTCGCCGTGTTGTGCATTTCAAGGAGGGCGATTGGGTTTGGTTGCATTTGCGGAAGGAGAGTTTCTAAATTCCCAAAAATCTAAGCTAAGTTCGCGTGGTGATAGTCCTTTTCAGATGTTGGAATGTGTGAATGATAATGCCTACAAGATTGATCTACCTGGCGATTATGGTGTTAGTACCACTTTCAATGTTGCTGATTTATCTCCATTTACCTTTGAAGATGATTCAGTTTTGAGGGCGAAACCTTTGGACCACGGAGTGAATGATGGAGATGCTAAGATGACTACCACTATAAATGAAGACATTCCACGACTAGATCAAACATTTAAGGGTTGTGTTCGGGATCCTTTAAGTGACATGGCTGGACCAATGACAAGGTCAAGAACAAAGCTTAGGGATGCGGCATTGAATGCTTTGATTGATCAACTTCATGATGAAGATTTGAAGAAGAAGTAGGTTAGGTCTTGGATTAATAATTCAAGCTTGTCGATTAACTGAAGATGTCGTGAAGAACACTATATTCTTTTTCCCATTAGGTTTTTTAATGAGGTAGTGTGATCATTGTAATATTATTTTATTTCAGTCCAATAACTCGGCCATGTGGCCTTTTGAAAAGTTAATTTTTTTGAACCCAGTCCAATCGGGTTTTCAAAAATTGTCTTTTATTCTGATTATAATTATATTTGGTAAGATAAGATAATGTAATTTTTTTCCAGTCTAATTCTAGTTATACACGGCCGAATTATGGTATTTTTAGAAGTTTAGTTAGATATAGTTTTAGCTTCTTAAAGTTTTCATTAGTTGATTCGGATTCCAATTGTAATTAAGGGTTGTGTTCAGAAAATCTCCTCTATTTAAAGAGATGGATGGCCAAGAGTTTTACCACCTTTTTATCAATCAAATATTCTGAATTTTGAGTTATACTCATTGCTTCATTGTTGCTTAATCCTGCGGGTTAATTAAGTATCAATATCCTTTGTGAACTAATCATGTGGGCTACTTAGTGATCAAAGAACCTTGTAATCTAAACCCGCAGGCTATTTAGAGAGCAAGTCGGAATTGAGTGTACCCTACGGGCTAGACGCTTGAATTTTGTGCACTGATTATAGGGTTGGGAGAGATCCCTATTACTGACAAAGATCTAAAATTCCGCAATCCAGAGTATTCACAAGGAGATGCATATCACATATCTTAATGGCTAAAGGCCTAGTCAAAGTAAGTGTAGCGGCATCCATCTTTATGAAGGTACCAATGTTATTTCCTATGGATTTAATGAAGAACATGTTATAGTAATAGAGAGGTGCGTGAACACAGATAAAAAAAGGTAAATAGATCAAATCAGATTTAGGGAAAATCAGATAACATAGAAACATTTTCTTCAAGAAAGGGGAGGATCAAGGGCACTGCCCATCCTCTGTTATATCGTACAGAAGGTCCCTTAGCACTTCTTATGCTCAGGCTACAAAACATAAACCTTGAGAGCCCAATTACATGAAGGCACGTGGCCAAAATAAAACAAGGAAAGGAAAGAAAATAACAAATAAAAGGAAAGCAAAACCAGTAAGAGGAACGCTACCGTATTAGCCATCTTCTTCAACTTCATACTCCTTTTTAAGTTTGGATCTCGAAGCTTCATTAATGGCGGATGATGAACTCAAATGTGTCTTCAGCACCCTCTCCCTCAATATGGATTGGAGTGATAGAACGAAAGTCCAAATTGACCAAATTGAGAAAAAAGACTGGAGCTGGAAGAAACTTGATAAATATATTGGCCAACTATAAACAAGAAGGAACCTTAGTGGGAAATAGAAAACCTTCCAGATAGTATTCACGAACAAGATAGGAATTGATTTCATGGTGTTTGGTGCGCTAGTGGAACATTGGATTGGCAGAGATGTAAACTGCTGCCTGATTTTCACAATATAGAGGCAAGGGAAAATGAAGGGGGAATATGAAGATCATAGGCCAGAAAATGGATCCACTTCAATTCTCTAGCAGTGACAGACATGCTACAGTACTTAGATTCGGCAGAAGAAATGGAGATTGTGGATTGTTTCTTCGACCGCCAAGAGATGATGGGTGAGCCCAGTAGAATTAAGAAGCCTGTAACTGAGCGTCTGGAGTCAGTGCATTTGCTCCATTCAGCATCACAGTAAGCCATGATGGTGGGTTTGGATTAGATGAGTAAAGAAGACCATGTGATGGACATGACTTCAAATACCGGACAATGTGCATGACACCTTTAAGGTGGTGTTCTGATGGAGTCTGAACAAACTTAGAAACTTAGAAAGCTGATGAATGGAATAAGTAAGATCCGGTCTGGTGAAATTGACACATAATAATCGCCCATTCAACCTCCAAAAAATACCAGGATAAGAAAGAAGGGGTGATTTGGAGTCATCTATCCAGTTCAGAAGATCCTTAATGGTGAATGGAGTGTGAAGAGAGGATTTAACTTGAGCAATGTTGAATAGTGAGTCAGCAACTAGCAAGACATCATCCACATCGACTGACAAGGCCAAAAAGGACTGAGATTTATTCCTGTAGAAAAGACAGTAATCATGTGGAGATTGTAAGAAACAAGAGTTATGAGATGATCAGTGAATCGCTTGTTCCATTTCCAAGAGGCTTGTTAAAGCCCATACAAACTCCTTTTCAACCTACAAACTTGACCAGGGGTAGCCAAAGAATAGCTGGGAGGAGGACTCAGGAAAATTGTTTCATCAAGGTTACCGTGAAGGAATGCATTGTTGATATCAATTTTATGAATGTGCCAAGAGCGAGAAACAGCAAGAGCAAGTAATAATATGATGGTTACCGTCTTAGCAACCGGAGAAAAAAATCTCAAAGTAATCAACACCTTCAAGTTGGTTGTAGCCCTTAGCTACTAGTCTAACTTTGCACCAAGCCATAAAGCCATCCGGATGACATTTCACCTTTTATACCCATTTGGAGTCCACTGCTTTCTTATCTACGGGTAGAGGGACAAGATCCCAAGTGCCATTTTCTTCTAAGGCAAGAATATCTTCTTTCATTGCTTGTACTCATTCAGGGTGTTGACTAGCCTTAGAAAAATGAATGTGGTTCAAGAACAGAGGAAATGGTACCAATAAAGTGATTATAAGTGGGAGTAAATATCGGGGAAGAGGTCAGATCAGTAGTAGAAGAGAGGACAAAATATTTTGTCCTAACAAGTAATTTTCGAACTCTAGCAGGCAACACCGATGGAATATACGAAGTAGTGAGTGAAGGAGAAGGATGAGAAAGAGTAGTGGGTGGGTGTTTGAATAGGATTAAGAGACTTAGAAGTGGTAGGCATACAGGACTGAGCCGGAGCAATGACAGATAAGGATGAATAATTGATGATTGGATACGAAGCGATATTATCTGAACTGGTATAAGGGGATGAGCTTGGACTAATATGATTTGAGGATGGAACAGAAATCATGGGAGATAATAAGTAGGATAGAATGGATGTATCTTGATATGGGAATTTATCTTCAAAGAAGACAACATCTCGAGATATGACAATTCTTTTATTTGTGAGATCAAACAATTTGTAGGCTTTCTGACCGGGTGGATAGCCAAGAAAGACGCATGGAAAGGCTCTGGGGATGAATTTGTCCTTTTATGGTTAAGTATTGGTTGCGAAAGCTAAGCAACCAAATAATCTAAAGAACTGAGAGTCAGGAGGCTTTTGGAAAAGACACTGATAAGGAGGCTTCCAATGCAGAACTGAGTAGGGTGTTCAATAGATAAGTGGCAGTAAGGACTGCATCGCCCCAGAAGGATTTTGGAAATTGATAATGGAGCAAGAGAGTTCGTGTAACCTGCAAAAAATGTTTGTGTTTTCGTTCCACAAAACCGTTTTGCTGAGGAGAGTATGAGCAAGATTTCTGATTAATTATGCCAAGTTCCTAAAACAATTGAAAACATGCCAAGTTAAGAAACTCAGTTCCATTGTCAGAACTTAGAATTTTACTAGAAAAATCAAATTGTGCCTTAACCATAGAAAAAAGGTTTTGAGTGGTGAATAAGTTTGGTCCTTCCTTTTTAGCAAGAAATTACAAGTACTTCTGCTGTATTTTTCCACTATAGTCAGAAAGTATTTCGAACCATTGTGGCTATCCAATCTGTAAGCCCCCCACAAATCAACATGTATGAACTCAAATAAGACAGAGAAAGATGTAATGCTAGACTGAAACGGGAGCCTGGGTTGCTTGGCTAATGGATAGATATAACAAGGAAAAAAATTT
Source organism: Rubia tinctorum (assembly GCA_032355605.1). Lineage (NCBI taxonomy): Eukaryota > Viridiplantae > Streptophyta > Magnoliopsida > Gentianales > Rubiaceae > Rubia > Rubia tinctorum. Next base: position 4,366 of record JAULKM010097883.1, read on the forward strand.
TACTCACAAAATCAGTATCAAAATTCAAATGCATCATTGCATCTTTGGAGGGATGTCCCAACCTATAATGCCAATTCGATTTTGAATCTAACAGAAAATTTGAACTCTGAGCAACATGCTTTTGTAGAATAAAAGAAAATGAACTATATTGAAAATTTTGAGTAATCAAGTGGGATTGAAAGATATCTTTCATAGAAGATATGTACCATTTGCTTCTTCTGCAACTGATAGAACTTGTTTAGTCATGTGATCCTGCAGTATGCAGCAAGAATCAAGAAAGGTAGTGTCAATGTTGGAGACTCTTGAAAGCTTATGGATGCAGATTAGATTGCATTTAAAATCATGTATACAGAGAGTGTTCTAGAGAGTGGGGTTGGGATGAAGAACTACTGAACCTATGAACTGAACCAATTTTGTGAAATGATCAGGCATATACACATGAGTGATTGTGGTTACAGGCGTAGGATTTGAAAAAATATTTGATTGAAAAACACATGTGGCTGGTGGTACCATTATTCAATATCCAAGAATCACAGTCCAATAAGTAGTCATTGCCACAAGAATGGGTGAAAGCAGTATCTGAAAAGTCATTTTAATTGGCAAAATAGGTTGATTCAGGTGTTGATGTCGAGTTTTTGCCATCCACCCTTGCTTTGCCCTTAATCAATCTTTCCATTTGAAACTAAAGGTTTGCCACTACCTCCTGCAGATTTGGTTCTGAAACATCAAGTGGAGAATCATGCTGCACATTGTGAGCCACTGATGTTCTCAAAAACAAAATTCTAACAGTTTGATCTCTGCTACCTTCCCACCAATATGGATAGCCATGAAGTTTAAAACAAGTGTCCTTCAGATGTCCAAGTGCTCTGCAGTAATTACATTTCAGGTCTGGCCTCTTAACCTGCATTTTAGAAACACCATCTCTACCGGGAGCAGCTAGACTATCATAGGTCTCTCACTGATGAGGAAGAGTTCCTCTCATGGGTTTAAAATTTTCCAGAGCCAAATCAGAGTTCCTATGTACATCCTGGTGTTCATCATGCACACTATTATGTTTTTCAACTTTGGAACTCATGGAATAAGCTTTAGACACAGAGGGCAATGGATCCATAACAAGTATTTGATTACGCACAGAAGTATACTCGAAGGTAAGGCCAAATACAAACTAATGTATCTTGTCTTCTTCATCTTGTTCTATAATTGAATTTACCACCCCACATCCACAACGGTCACAAAACTTTCTAGGCCTAAAACATGCATATTCATCCCACAATCCTTTCAATTCAGTAAAGTATGTAGCAAATGAGTTACTCCATTGCTTAATATTAACTAAATCTCTCTTCAACTGATTCAACATAGGACCATTACTCTCACCAAACCTCTTCTTCAAATTCAGATCATTCCACAGGCTAAGAGCATTTGTAGAAAACATAAAGCCCTAGCTATTTTCTTAGACATCTAATTTAGAATCCAAGAAATGAGCATAGAGTTCACCTTCCTCCACTGATTGAATGATCGATCATTTAGATCTGGGGTTTTCACTTCACCATTCATAAACCCAAGATTGTCTCTCGTGTCAAGGGCAATCATCATAATCTTGATCCAGGTGATGTAGTTTGTCTCATCAAGAAATTTTGTAACCAGGATCAAGGCTGAGTGGTATGAGCTATGGAGAAATAGGGGATCATATAATACATATCGATTGGACTCTTCGTTGTTTCGATTGCGCTGCAGTCAGTTTTGGGTGGTCTGAGCTGAAGTAGTTCCTTCTCTAGCAGAAGAATATAATGCTATGGCTTTCAATGACGTTCAAAATTCTAGAAAAATAATCAAACAGGAATATCCTAATCCGATACCATGAACACGGATCACAAAAGGTAAATAGATCAAATCAGATAACATAGAAACTCTTTCTTCAAGAAATGGGAGGATCAAGGGCTCTGCCCATCTTTTTTTATATCGTACAGAAGGTCCCTGAGCACTACTTATGCTCAAGCTACAAAAAAAGCCCTGAGAGCCCAATTACATGAAGGCATGTGACCAAAATAAAATAAGGAAAGGAAAGAAAATAGCAAATAAAAGGAAAGCGAAACTAGTAAGCGAAACGCTGCCGTATTAGCCATCTTCTTCAACTTCATGCTTCATTTTTAGTTTGGAGCTTGAAGCTTCATTAATAGCGGATGATGAAATCAAATGTGTCTTCAATGCATTATGGATTGTTACCTATATTGGCACTATTAATTGCTCTGAATTTGGGGTAAAATCTGGTGTCCAACAAAAAACTTTCATTTGAGCTCCCTGGAAGGTCCAAATGCCTTTGATCCAACATCTTTAAAATTCTTGTATATCTTCAAATCTGATAAGGAATTGCTTGAAGTCGATAGAGCCGATTTGGTACGTTCCAATGAAATCTGCTATTTTGAAAGAAGCTTCCAATTGATCCATGGTTGACCTTCCTCTTAGAGAGGAGCTGAATATCTTCATCCGAGTAAAGGCAGGCAATTTTGCCTCTGTGCTCCATCTTAGCTTTTAGGTTGGGGTTATTGGGTAAGGAGGTTGAGAGCGGTGGCGATTTGGATCTGAGGGCAGCCGCAATGGTTTTAGTGCCACCTGGAGGTAGCGACTCAGCCATCTGGTGTTGAAAATTCTGGTAGGTTTACGTTATCAGTAAATCGGGATGGCAAGGATGGGAGAGAATAGAGGAAAGAGACGAAAAATGATGCCGAGATAATGCAGAGATAATTTTTGGGGGAAACACTATCTAGTTGGCAACCACTATAGTAAAAACTAATCACCAGTATATAGAGTTGTTAATTGGTGACCCGAATTTCTGACCCGACCCGGACCGACTCGATCGACTCGACCGAACTCAATCCGAAGCTGATCCTGACCCACAAAAATATTTACCCGAACCCGAACCCAAACCCGACTCGACCTGAACTCAACCCGAAACTGATTCTGACATGATAATCTAGGTCCAAACCCGAACCCGACTCTACCCAAACTCAACCTGAAACCTAACCCGAAACCTGATTTTAACCTGATAAGCTGGGTCCAAACTCGAACCCGACCCGACCCGAACTCAACCCGAAACTTGATTTTGACCTGATAATCTGGACCCTAACCCAACACGACCAAATCAACCTGAAATCTTATTTCGACCCAAACATGATTCAATCGGAATATGTTTAAACTTGAACCCTGTTCATTCTGACCCATAATCAACTTGTAACCGATTCAACCTGAGAAATAACATAGATAACTCGATCAATAATCCACTAGGAAAATAACCGACATAGTTAATCTAATTTTGACCATATGGATAATAATACATTTAGTTCTAAATATTTGATATAACTCTGTAAAAAATATCATTTCTATAATCGTAATAATTAGGCATACATTAGAGTTATGTTACACTAGTATGTCTATCAAATATATTAGAGTTAACTATTTTTCCTACTTGTAAAAATATTAAATAACATAAATTAGTAATATTGATAATCACTAATTGGAAACTAAAACCTGAGATTTTTAATGCCGTAAGTGATTAATGAGACTATCAATCAATTAAAATAAAAAAGAAGATTCCCAATCATTAATAAAGATTATTTTAAGTTAGTTGTCGTGTGGCATAAGAAAATGCTAGCAAGTTAGTAAGGCATCATGAAAAAAGAAGAAACCATATTCATCATTCTCTTGAATGTTTTCAAGCTGCTTAAATTGTTGCAAGGTATTTCTGGAACTGCCAGAGCAAAAATGCACATGCTTTGCATTCTTTTTACAGCAGATAGAAGTCAAATTACTTTCATGCCAAGGGATTGAACTATATATTGTACATGTTTTTACATTCTTCTTCTATATATAAAGGACAACAGCTATTACAACTTGATATACCCTTGTTGAACACATCACGACAAAAATAAGTAACTAGTTCAACAATTTAGGAATCAGTTAGAAGAACTTCAACACTCAATTCCTCTTTCTCCTGTAATCCTCCAAGCTCAGGAAGAGGAGGTTTAACTTATGTTCAACCAACCAGCTCAGAGGGACACAATCAGCATCCAAGCACCAATCTTTTCTCGTGAACAATCATTCACATAAAGTAGGGTCACCGCAACAAGATCATATTATCTTCTATCATTCAGTCAATTTCAACTTAACATGAGAACCTTCTATCACATAGCTCCAATACCAACTTCCTGAATCCATCATTTTATCTTCAATTCTGTTTAATTGAACTTCTAATCCTGAAGTCAGAAAGGGTATAGAGAGAGAATTTCATAAAGTTGTATAGAAAATGGCTGCTCAAAGATAACAAGGGTGAACCAAGAAGCATAGTTGCAAGAATTAGGGCAACAGAGTCAACGTAGAATAAATCTAGAAGATAAACTCAAGACACAATATGCATAATCACATCTGTTGAGTGATTGTTCTAACCTGAATCCCTAGATGTAACCTTCATTCTGTAGCCATCAGAAACTCCAAACACATGATTACCCTACACATAAAGATTAAGAGAAGTATGATAAGAAATGAGTTGCATAACCAAATTTCCTCTTATTCCCAGCTTCAACTCCAACTGAATTAAATGGAAATAAGATTGCAATCTAGTGAGATAATAAGAACCAGTAGTTCACATAATTTGTTGAAAAAATTAGGCAAGAAATCTCACCAGAGCTGCATATTGAAATCCAAAGCTGGATCAGCACGTGGAAAACCAAAAAACATGTAATTTTTAATAATTGCTTTCAGATCCGCTAACAAAGTATGAGAATAAATTCATACTTTATTACGAGAATGCTCATCATCGAGGTTATTCGTAGTCAATTTGCAATTAATTCTGTTATCACCGGTAAGTATAAAATGTATGAACACAACTTTAAAATGAAGAGTTCCCATAAATGTAACACGGGCAACGACTCAAAATTAATTGCAATCAACAATATTTTAATTGTCAATTTGAAATTAATTCGGTTATCACCAACAAGTACAAATTTATGGATATCAACTTCAAAATAAAGAGTTCATACAAATTGTACAAAGACAACAACTAAATAAAATGCAGTTGATTACGTTTTTATAATCCCACTTTTCGCGCAAAGGGACCAACCAAACCACCCTCTAGGCTCTTACCTTGTAAAGTTTGAAGAACTACCCAACTATTATGAATATTCATGATGACTCATTTTGAGCTTCTCTTCCTATTTGAAGAACATTGTCTTCACTTTCATCATATCCCAGCAGGCAATTCTGTGTTGTAACAAGAACTTTAACATTCTTTGGCAAGAGAGAAGATCTGTACTTGTTCAAAGTACGTGCTCACATGCTAAAAGCTGACTCAGAAGCAACATATGTTATTGGAATTGTCAAAACATCCTTGGCCATAATGGAAAGCACAGGATAAGTAACAACATACTCTTTCTAAAACTAAAGCACGTCATAATCAGGATTTACAAGTTCGGGCACAGGGAGGGAATTTAAATAGGAATCAATTTTAGACTGTAAGATCCTTGTTGCAGCTGACTTTGCTTCAAAACTCTGGCAAAAACAAATAAATAAAGTTATGTAAATGATTTTTTTAAAAAACAATAAATTATTTTTTAAAAAAAGTAGACTGGTATTATGTTAGCCTTCTTGAAAGGTCGGGATGAACTACTCTTTTTTCCTTGTAATGGAAATAGATGAATCTGGGAAATGAGTATTATGAGAGGAAGAGAGAGAGAAATAATAATCATACAATTCATTTAATTCTTTCCTTGTATCATCTACCTTTTCTTCACACTCGGTGTTAACATAGAGATGGCTATACATATCAGCCACAAAGGTAAGCTTACAACGAGGGTCAAGAATAACAGCAATGGAAAGAATAGTAGAATATTCTTCCCAATAATCCTGAAATTTTAAGAGCATGGCTCCAGCCATTTCTTGAAGGTCAGAATTAATGTGAGCTTTACAAATTAATTGTTCAATCATCACTATATTAATAAAATACTGATTTGCTGTAGGGTATTTAGAACCAGAAAACAAAACAGTTATGTCATGAAAAGGCTCAAGAAAATCACATATGTTCACAACAGTTTTCCATTCTTCTTCAGTTAGAGGATCCTCATATTATTCATATAATTAGAAGCAAAATGATTTAATGGAACTTTTGCTAGTATGGCTCTTTTAATCATCAAATAAGTAGAATTCCAACGAGTTGGACAATCAAGAAGTAATTTAAGAGAAAAATTAGATCATGTATCAGCCACAGAAGTTTCAAATAAATTAAGCCTGAGATATGATCCATCAATGTATTTTATAATTTCACGCAATTTACTTATATCTGACTTAGCATATTTCAAACCACTTTGAACAATAAGATTTAAGATATGAGTGCAGCAACGAATGTGGAAAAACCTTCCACCACAAGGTAGAGAAGAAACATTTTGCAAATCATTTTTTAAAATATCTACCATATTATCCATACTTCGAGCATTGTCTACAGTCATAGATAAAGCTTTTCCTTGGAGCTGTCAATCCTTTATCAAATTAAGCACAATATGTTTGATTTCGACAGCAGGATGAGGAGGGGGGAAATGCCTAAAATTCAGTATCTTGCACCTAAGTGCCCAATTTTTATCAACATAATGAGCAGTAAGTGTGAGATAACCACGG
>JAULKM010097894.1:0-11025 GCA_032355605.1 Rubia tinctorum
TATATAATTGGAAGATTTTCTTATATTTTCATATATCTATGTGCATAAGTGAAAACACTGTCAGACCAACTAATGTTGGTGTTATTATGAAACAAAGATTGAGTCTAAGAAATTGATGCAAATGATATTCTTCCCCATTCCTAAGTTGTTCAAAACAGGAAAAATTCACTACAACACCCGAATCACTTGTGATACAAATATCTTTGTTCTAAACCGAAGAAAAATAGTTATCTAAGATTCGCTAAAAATCTGCTCATAGATGCATAAATATGCTAAAATATTCACTCAAAATATGTTCAAAGATATGCTGAAAATCCAGATATCTGCAAAGAATCACATTAAATATGCCGACTGCTCCATTCTAGCTATTGCTGATACAATATGCAGTGAACAACAAAAGAGAAAAGGAAAGCATCGAATGTTACATGCTGAACGATTATGGTATTTTTTTAATTCTTGCACGAGATGTGCCTGATTTTATCCTAAAATTTAAGATTAGATTTTTTTCCGATTTACTTAAAGGCCTATTTTTTAATATAGGTTCCCATTCTTATACACAGAAGTCCTAATGTTTTAAAAGTATTTGGTAAACTAGCTGCACAACGTAAAATTGTGCAGTTTGAGAAGATTAAAATAATAAAATTATATATTTTTTGGATTAGAGTTTATTAAAAAATAGAGGATCATTTTCAAATGATTATATATGAATAAATTATGATTGATTTGATGTACGGAAATTATAAATGCAACAGATGTTTCCAGTAATTTTCACCATCCTTATATGATTTGTGGCTGGTACAATTTATGCCACGTGTGTAAGTAATAACTCATTCTTCCTACTCGATTTGGAATATAATCTAGTAATATCTACTAAAAGATGTAAATGAGCATTATTTATTCCTATTGATTTCAGAATGAAATTCAACTACCGACTAAGATTTTAATATGCTTTTATTCCTGCACGGAATACGCCCGATTTAAGCCTATAATATTTATGTGAATTTGTTTTCTTACATTAAAGTTTAATTTCTTTTAATTATTTATTTGGGAAGGGTGAATGGATTTGGCTAATATTAAACATTTTTTAAAGAAAATATTTCTTTTATAAAAAGGATCGGAAAACATACCTGATTTATCTAATCCAGCCGAAAGAGAATAATTTTTTTAAAGATCTTAAAAGCTTAATTGCAGTATCATTAAAAACAAACCTTGAAATTCCCGACAAAATGTTTATTCCAAAACTTAAATCCAAAACCATAGTTGATAATAGTTTGACAAACAAATTCAAGGGTAACTAAAACCTATGTTTGGAATCTTCATTGTATACATTTCACCAAAATGTTTAGCAAACAAAAATTAAAACACCCTATTAATTGGAATTCTGAGGGATAGCTCAATAGAATTGGATGCATCAACTGAACCATTAAAACCCCCTCCTTCGCCACCACTACCACAACCGCTGTCATCGCTGCCACTATTAGTGCTAGTGATGGTGGTGACACAAGAAAGAAAAAAAATTACTAAAAAATTAAGAACATCTTGATATTATAAAATTCATTAAATTTTTCCAAATTTCCAAATAAAGCTAGTAATTTTATTTGTGCATGTAGTGCGTAGTGCGTAGTGCTTTCGTGTGAATAAACGTGTTTATCAGAGTTAGATTGTTAGATTAAATACATATATTAACCTTGTTCTTGTTTTTGTATCATTATAACAAAAAATTTGTGAGTATCGAACCAACCAACATATAAAGGTATCGACACTAAACGAAGACAACTAAATAATACAACAACCCCACAAAAATGCTCTGAAGTAGAGGCAATCATTGGAAATTTCTACTATAAATTCATTTATTACCGCCGAATTAAGGGTCGTGGACAAAGTCACCCAAACAAATATGAAGTTTCAGATGTTATAAGTTTTTAGTGCTACGTGAAATTGCAAAACTGTAAGTAGGATTAAACACTGTTGTGTAGATAAAATTCTAAATCACACTGAACCATGCATAGATATATAAATATACACCTACTCATTTTTGTAAATGTATATAAATGGAAGATTTTATTATATTAGGATATATGTATGTGCATAAATAAAAAAAAACTATTAGAGAAACTAATGTTGGTGTTATTATGAAACTAAGATTGACACTAATAAATTGACGCAATTGATATTCATCCTCTTTGTTAAGTAGTTTAAAATAGGAAAAAACCACCACAACGGTCGAATCATTCACACTACAAATATATCTTTTCTAAACCACAACAAAATAGTGATCTAAAGATCCGCGTTAATGCAGAAATATGCTCAAAGACTCATTTAAAATCTTTTCAAAGATATGCTAAAAATGCATAAATCTACAAAAAAAATCACATTAAATCTGCCGACTGCACCATGCTAGTGCTAATACGATAGGCAGTGAACAACAAAAGAGAAAAGGAAAGCGATGAATACATGATGAATGACTATGGTAATTGTTTTAATTCTTGAACGAGATGCGCCTGATTTTATTCAGAAATTTAAAGTTAGATTGTTTCTATTTCCTTTAAGGACTAATTGTTAATATAGCCTCCTATTCTTATACACAGATGGTGTAATGTTTTAAAAGGTATTCGATAAACTAGCTGCAACACGTAAAATTGTGCAGTTCGAGATGATTAAAAGAATGTAATTATAATTTTTTGGATTAGTGTTTATTAAAAAAATAGAGGATTATTTATAAATTATTTTATATGAATAAATTATGATTGATTTGTTGAACGGAAATTATGAATGCAACAGACGTATCCTGTAATTTTCACCACCCTTACATAATTTGTGGCAGGTACAATTTATGACATGTGTGTGTAAGTAATCACTCATTCTTCTCACTGAATTTAGAATATAATCTAGTGTTACCTACTTAAAGATGTAATTTAGCATTATTTATTCCTTTTGATTTTCGAATGTAATTCGGCTACCGACTAATATTTTAATATACTTTTATTCCTGCATGGAATATGCTCGATTTAATCCAACAATATTTCTGTGACAAAATTTTCTTTCATTTAAGTCTAATTTATTATAATTATTTATTTGGGAAGAGTGAATGAAGCTGGCTAATAATAATAAAAAATTTACGAAAACATTTCTTTATAAAAGGGATCAGAAAACTTACCCGATTGATCTAATCCAACCAATAGAGAAAAGTTGTTTTTTTAAGATCTTAAAAGCACAGTTGCAGTCTCATGAAAAAAACCCTGAAACTCCTGGCACAACGTTTATGCTAAAACTTAAATCTAGAACCAGAAGTTGATAATAGTTTGGCAAACAAAAGGGTAACTAAAAACCATTATTTGGGATCTTCATAACATGGTTTAGCAAACAAAATTCAAAACACCCTAATAATTTGAAGCCTTAGGGACAGATAAATAGAACTTGATGCATCAGTTGAACCATTAAATTCTCCTCCTCCGCCACCGCTATCACCACCAATACTAGTGTTGGTGGTGACACAAGAATTATACTATTTTAATAAATTATTAAAAACATCTTGATATTATAAAATCCATTAAAATTTTCCAACTGAACAAATTAAGCTAGTAATTTTATTTGTGCATGTAGTGCGTAGTGCGTGCGTATGATAAACGTGGTTATTTTAATACCGAGAGTTAGATTGTTTGTTTAAATGCATATATGAATAACGTTCTATTGCAATTTTTGTAAGAATTGAACCAACCAACATATAAGTGCATAAACACTAAAAGAATGTAACTAAATAATACAACCACACAAAAATACTCTGCAGTAGATGCAATCATTGGTAATTACTACTATAAATTCATTTACTACCACTGACTTAAGGCTAGCGGAAAAATTCAACCAAACAATTATGAAGTTTCAGATGTTAGAAGTTTCTAGTGCTATGTGAAATCGCAAAACTGTGTGTAGGATTAAAGTTTGTTGTGTAGCTAAAATTCAAAACAACACTGAATCATGCATAAATATATAAATATACACCTACTCATTTATGTAAATATATATAAATGGAATATTTTCTTATATTAGCATATATGTAGGTACATAAATGAAAAAACTATTAGACCAACTAATGTTGGTTTATTATGAAACTAAGATTGACCTAATAAATTAACTCAATTGGTATTCGTCCTCATTGCTAAATAGTTTAAAACAGGAAAAATTCACAACACTCGAATCATTCACGCTACAAATATCTCTGCTCTGAACCGAAGAAAAATTGTGATCTAAGATCTGTTCATAATCTGCTCGTAAATGTTGAAATATGCTCAAAGATTAACTCAAAATTCGTTCAAAGATATTTTAAAAATGCAGAAACCTTTGAAGGATAACATTAATTCCCCCAATTGCTGCATGCTTGTGCTTATACGATAGGCAGTGAACAACAAAAGAGTAAATGAAAGCAATGAATGTTACTTGCTGAATGATTGTGGTATTTTATTAATTCTTGCACGAGATGTACCCGATTTTATCCCAAAATATAAGGTTAGATTTGTTTCAATTTCCTTTAAGACCTAATTGTCAATGTAGCTTCCCATTCTTATACACAAACGGTCTAATGTTTTAAAAAGTATTCGGTTAACTAGCTGCACAGTGTAAAATTGTGCAGTTCGAGATGATTAAAATAATGTAATTATAATTTTTGGATTAGAGTTTATCAAAAAATAGAGGATCATATTTAAATGATTATATAAGAATAAATTATGATTGATTTGATGTACGGAAATTATGAATGCAAAAGTTGTATCGAGTAATTTTCATCATCCATATATAATACGTGGCAGGTACAATTTATTCCATGTGTGTAAGTAATAACTCATTCTTCCCATTGAATTTGGAATATAATCTAGTGTTACCTACTAAAATATTTAATTTAGCATTATTTATTCCTATTGATTTTCGAATGTAATTCGGCTACCGACTTATATTTTAATATATTTTATTCCTGCACGGAATACGCCCGATTTAATTCTATAATATCTCCGTGCCAAAATTTTCTTACATTTAAGTCTAATTTGTTTTGATTATTTATTTGGGAAGGGTGAATAGATTTGGCTAATATTAAACATTTTTTTAGGAAAATTTTTCTTTCGAAAAAGGATAAGAAAACTTACCTGATTGATCTAATCCACTCAAGAAAGAAAGCTTATTTTTCTTTAAAGATCTTAAAATCTCAGTTGCAGTCTCATTAAAAACAAACCCTGAAACATCTGACACAATGTTTATGCCAAAACTTAAATCCAGAATCAGAAGTTGATAATAGTTTGACAAACAAAAGTAACTAAAAACATGTCTTTGGGATCTTCATAACATGCATTTCACAGAAATGTATAGAAAACAAAAATTAAAATACCCTAATAATTAGAAGCCTCAAGGACGGATAAATATATTTTGATGCATCAACTGAACCATTAAAACCTCCTCCTCCTCCTCCTTCGCCGCCACCACCACCACCACTGCTGCCAACTCCAATATTAGTGTTGGTGGTGACACAAGAAAGAAAAATAAAAATAATTAAGAGCATCTTGATGTTATAAAATCCATTAAAAATTTTCAACTGAACAAATAAAGCTAGTAATTTTATTTGTGCATGTAGTGCGTAGTGTGTGCTTGTCCATAAACATGTTTATCCCAACACCGAGAGTTAGATTGTTTGATTAAATACATTTATGGACCTAGTTCTTGTTTATGTACCATTCTAAATCTTTGTAAGGATCGAACCAACCTACATATAAGAGTATCGATACTAAAAGAATGTAACTAAATAATGCAGCAACCCCACCAAAATTCTCTGGAGTTGAGGCAATCGGTTGTAATTACTATTATAAATTCATTTATTACAAAGTCCACAAAGAAAATGTGAACTTTCAGATGTTAGAAGTTTCTAGTGCTACGTGAAATTGCAAAAACTGTTTGTAGGATTAAACATTGTTGGGTGACTAAAATTTAAAATCACACTGAACCATTCATAAATATATAAATATACACCTACTCATTTATTAAAAAAATATATAAATGGAAGATTTTCTTATATTAGAATATATGTATATGCATAAATGAAAAAACTATTAGACCAACTAATGTTGGTGTTATTATGAAACTAAGATTGACTCTAATAAATTGATGCAATTGATATTCTTCCTCATTGCTAAGTTGTTCAAAACAGGAAAAATTAACCACAACACCCTAGTCATTCACTCTAAAAATATCTCTGTTCTAAGCCAAAGCAAAATAGTTATCTAAGATTTGCTCAAAATCTGCTCGTAAATGCAAAAATATGCTGAAAGACTCACTCAAAATCTGTTCAAAGATATGCTAAAAATGTGGAAATTTGTGAAGAATCACATTAAATATGCCGATGGCTCCATGCTAGTGTTGATACGATAAGCAGTGAACAATAAAAGAGAAAAATAAAGCAATGCATGTTAGATGTTGAACGATTGTGGTATTTTGTAATATTTTTTATTCCACGAAATGCTCCCAATTTTATCCCAAAATGTAAGGTTATATATATTTTTTTCTATTTTCTTTAAGGTCTAATAGCTTCCGATTCTTATACACAGACGATCTTAAAAAGTAATCGGTAAACTAGCTACACCACGTAAAATTATGCAGTTCGAGATGATTAAAAGAATGTAATTATAATTGTTTGGTTTGAGTTTATTAAAAAATAGAGGGTCATTTTAAATGATTATATATGAATAAATTATGACTGATTTGATGTAAGGAAATTATGAATGCAACATATATATCTGGTAATTTTCACCGTGACGGGTACCATTTATGCCATGTGTGTAATTAATCACTCATTCTCTGATATGAATCTCCCTGCGATGATTTTGGATTGCAGAATTTTAGATTTTTAACAGCAATAGGGATTTCGCAAACCCTATGTTGGCCGCACAAAATTTAACCATCTAGCCCTCGGGGTACACTCAATTTCGACTTGCTCACTAACTAACCCACAAGATTAGATCACAAGGTTTATTGATACTTAATTAACCCACATGATTAAGCAACAATGAAGACTTTCACAAGCAATGAGTATAACTCAAAATTCTGAATATTTGATTGATAAAAAAGTTATGAAAAACATGGATAAACCCTCTATTTATAGGGAGGGTATCGGTCGAAAAATTCTAAACACAATTGGAAACTGAATCGACTTATGACAGTTTTAAGAAGCTAAAACCATATCTAACTAAAATACCTATATTAAACCCTATTTCGGCCGATTTTTTCAAGAATAAGTCTTGAAGAATATTACCTTATCTAATATTACAAAATATAATTTTAATCAGAATAAAACACTATATTTTGAAAACCCTAATGGACTGGGTCGAAAATATTAACTCTTCAAAAGCCCACATGGCCGAGTTACTGGACTAAAATAAAATAATGTTATAATAGTTGACATTGATCACACTACCTCATTGAAAAATCCAGTGGAAAAAAGAGTATAGTGTTTTTCACGACGTCTTCAGTTAATCGAGAAGCTTGAATAATTAATCCAAGCCCTAGCCGACTTATTCTTTAATTTTTCATCATGAATTTAATCCATCAAAGCATTCAATGTTGCATCCCTAAGCTTCATTCTTGACCTTGTCATCAGTCTAACCATGTCACTTAGAGGATCCCATACATAACCCTTTAATGTTTTATCAAGTCGTGGAATGTCTTCATTTATGGTGGTAGTCGTCTTGGCATCTCCATCATTCCCTCCATGGTCGAAAGGTTTTGCCCTTGAAACTGAATCATCTGCAAAGGTAAATGGAGATAAATCAGCCACATTGAAGGTAGTACTAACACCATAATTGCCGAGTAGATCAATCTTGTATTCATTATCATTCACATGTTCCAACACTTGAAAAAGACCATCACCACGCGGAATTAGCTTAGATTTCTGGGAATTCGGAAACCTCTCCTTCCACATATGCAACCAAACCCAGTCGTTTTTCTTGAACTGAACAAGCCGGCGGCCAGTATTGGCTCTATCAGCATTCTGAGCATTTGTCCTTTCAATTTTCAATCGCTCATTCTCATGTAATTACTTTACAAAATCAGCCTTCTTTTCTCCATCCAGATTTCGAACCTGTTTAAATTTCAAAGGAAGTAAATTAAGAGGTTTGTTTGGTAGAAATCCATAGACAATTATGAAAGGAGGTAAAAAAGTAGTAGAATGAACAATGCGATTATAAGCAAACTCTGCAATCGGAATGCACGCTTCCCAATTCTTCAAATTTTTCTGAACCAAGGCACGCAGAAGTGCCCATAAAGTGCGATTGGTGACCTCTATTTTTTCATCAGTTTTAGGATGACTTTCCGTAGAAAACAACAATTTCATCCGTGATTTGGGCCACAAGGTATTCCAAAAGTAAGACAAAAATTTAACTTTCTGATTTGAGACTATGGACGCAGGAATGCCATGAAGTCGGACTACTTCCTTTAAAAATAAATCCACAATATGTTTTGCGTCATCTGTCTTTCTACTAGGAATAAAATGTGTTATCTTCGAAAATAGATCAACAACCCCATAGATAGAATCATTACCACATTGGGATCGTGGTAATCCGAGAACAAAATCCATAGAAATATTAACCGAAGGATGTGTAGGAACATGTAAAGGACTATACAAACCATGAGGCTTAGTCTTTGACTTCACCTTCAAACAATCAATACAATTTCTATAAATCCTATTAATAGAAAGTGCCAGATTCGGCCAATAAAAGTGTTCACGCAACAAATTATAAGTTTTTAATGCACCAAAATGTCCCATTAAACCCCCTAAATGAGCTTCTCTAGCAAGTAATTCATGCATAGAACATTGAGGAACACATAACCTATTATTCATAAACAAGAATTCATTATGCTGAAAAAATTTCTCATAAGCACCATTTTCGCATGCAGCATAAATAGATGAAAAATTAGTATCAGTAGCATATAATTATCGCACTAATGAAAACCCTAACATAATGTATTCCAATCGTGTAAGTAAAACATTTCTACGACTCAAAGCATCAGCAAAAATATTTTCTTTACCCTTCTTGTATCACAACACATAAGGAAAAGAATCAATAAAACTAGACCATTTAGCATGACGCTTATTCAACTTCATCAAACTCTTCACATATTTCAACGATTCATGATCACTATGAATAATGAATTCTTTATGCAATAAATAATGTTTCCAAGTATCTAGTGCCCACACAATTTCATAGAATTCTTTATCATAAACATGATAATTTACAACACCGCCCTTAAGTTTTTCACTAAAGTAAGCAATAGGTCGATTCTCTTGCATCAAAACAGCACCAATACCAACAGCAGAAGCATCACAATGAATTTTAAAAAAATACCATTAAAATAAGGTAAATCAAGCAAATGAGGGTTACATAATCGTACTATCAATTCATTAAATGCATTCTCTTAAGCATCATTCCAAACAAATTTCACATCATTTTTAACTAGTTCATTTAAGGGTGCAACAATATATGAAAAATCAAGTACAAACCTTCTATAAAAACTAGCTAAACCATGAAAAGAATGTGCCTGATTGGCATTAGTAGTTCTTGGCCAAGATTTGATGGCCTCTACTTTGGTTTCGTCGATTTGTATGCCCTCCTTAGAGACCAAAAAGCCGAGAAACACCACTTCTGAAGCACAAAAAGTACACTTCTTGAAGTTTGCATACAAATTAAACTCTCGGAGTGCAAGTTAAATGGATTTAACATGCTCAATATACTCTTCAGTCAACTTAGAATAGATCAAAATATCATCAAAGTAACAAATTGACCAATTAACTTTCCAAAGACATGATTCATCAACCGCACAAAAGTACTAGGTTCATTGGTTAATCCAAAATGCATAACAATCCATTCATATAACCCAAACTTAGTTTTAAATGCAGTTTTCCATTCATCACCCTCCCTAATTTGAATATGATGATAACCCTGAGTCAAATCAATTTTAGTATAAATCACAGATACATGCAAATCTTCAAGCATATCATCTAACCTAGGGATAGGATGTCGATAGTTAATAGTTATCTTGTTAATAGCACGTCAATCAATACACATTTTCCAAGTTTTATCTTTCTTAGGAACAAAAATGATAGGCACAACACAAGGACTTAAAGATTCGTGCACATAACCTTTTTTGAAGTAAATCATCAACTTGTCGTTGTAGTTCCTTTGTCTCCTTAGGGTTTGCTTTGTAAGCTAGTCGATTAGGTATTACTAAACCCGGAATCAAGTCAATTTGATGTTCAATGCCTCTCAGAGGTGGTAAGCCATGCGACAATGCCTCCGGAAAGACACCTTCGAATTCCTGCAACATCTCAGCAAACCGTGGAGGAACATGCACATGTATATCTTCATTCACAAAATAACTCTCTTTAAAATGTAAAATTAACACATGCGAATGATTAGAAAAAGCACGATTCACGTCCCTAACAAATGCATAAAACTATTTTCTAGATTCAATTTGTAATTCACGTTTCATCATAAAAATAGATGGAAAGAGACTAAGACGTGAAGATAAAACCTCTCGCGACTTTTTAGAATCATTCAAAAACTTACCTAGCTTACTTGGTTCGACCGTCCCTGTCTTATGGTCGAAATTGCCAGGGTTTTGGCTCTTTTTAATCACCCTTTTGCTGTGAGTTTCTAAACCCTGAGTAGGGTTCTGATCGGCCATATCAGACTCAGTCGCAAACTTTTCTTTGTCAATTTTCATGCACCTTTGAGCCTCGATAACTTCCACTAGTGATAATGGAACAAATGTAGATCTTATTCTATCCTTATTCACATTAATCTTGTTAGTGTAACCATCATGAATAGATTTATGATCAAATTGCAAAGGTCTCCCTAACAAGTTATAACTAGCTTCCATAGGAATAACATCACATAAGATAGAATCATGATATTTTCTTATCTTAAAGCTAACCATGCATTGTTTATTAACCCTAATCTCACCACTACCATTTAACCAAATAAGTTTATAAGGTGA
>JAULKM010097905.1:0-11025 GCA_032355605.1 Rubia tinctorum
ACAAAACCCTTGAATGTTTGATCAAGACGTGGAATGTCTTCATTTATGGTGGTAGTCGTATCCGGATCTCCATCATTTTATTTCAACTACCTTCGTAAATAGGTTTTCATTTCCTCTTAAAAAAATCATTAGAGAAATCCTTCTTTCCTCTTCATCGGTTATAAGCAATGGAAACCCACAGTCCTACACTGCTCCATTGAACCTTTTTTTTGTCGTACGCCATGGGTGCCCCTCTTGAAGGAAGATTTGGTACCGCAATTGTGCTTTAATTGACAATACGAGGTTTCACTCTCAAATATCGGACAAGCAAAGTTCCCTTTAACAACAGTGTAATCAAACAAATTTCCATATGCAGGGAAACTATTGATAGTGCAAAATAACAATGTTGTTAATTTGAAATAATCCTCCACCGTATCATCATAGGTGCAGACTCGTTCATTGTCAACTTCAACAAATCTTCCACAAGAGGTGTCAAATACACATTTAATATTATTTCTAGGTTGCTTTGCCCACGAAATCATCATAGACAAGAACAAAAACATTCATTTCATTATTAGGCACGACGGAATATTATAAATGGCCAACATAATAGGCCAAGAACTATGTGAGCTACTCATATTACCAAACAGGTTCATACCATTAGTGGAAATACCTAACCTCAAATTCCGAGCTTTAGAGCCAAACTCAGGGTACAATCTGATGTATGTCTGATAATATCATCCTCTGATCTTGTTGTTTCTGCATGCCAAGGTAATAATTTAGCATTTTCTTGGACACAGACACTTTCTTTAATATAGGAATGATAGGAAGATAATACAACACTTTAGCGGGTGTTTTCTTCTTCTACTCAAAGGAACTCTCGCATCAACATCAATTTCACCCCTTTTCAACTTTTACCTAGACTCTCCGCATACTCTACATCTATCTCGTTCTTTAACCTCCCCCCATAGAGCATGCAATTGTTGGGGGCATGCGTGGATCTTTTCAAGTTCCATCCCCATGGGATAAAGAAACTTTTTTTGCAGCATACAAACGATCATGCATAAGATTACCTCTTGGAAGAAGTTTCCTAACCAATTCAAGAGTTTCCATCATCCCTTTCGACAATCCAAATTTGGTCTCAAATTCATCATTCTCAATGTTGCACTTAAAACCGAGTTGTTTGAATCCACATACAGCGGTATCTTCTTGTCGTTGTGCAATGCTTGTAGCACCTCTTATTTACCAACAAATTTTCTAGCAACATCATCCAACATTTCATTTAACTACTCATTACCATCTAATTCATCATCAACACGTGTATCATCTTATTCAACCCTATATATCTCAACCTCACATGTCATACCCAACAAGTATGCTCCTATGTCTCTCTATAACTGTCTTGCTATTCTTTATTCACTATTCAGTGATGTTTTATAATTTATATATCTTAAATTTTGTATATCAATAACTTTTAAAATTTAGATATTCTAATAATATGTGTTACAATTAAACTAGAAATATCTCACACGATAATTTTCAAATTTGCATAATTTTATAATGCAAGTAGCATCAACTTTATCGATGAATAGTGAAGTAAGATACATACTCCCTCCGTCCCATTTCTTATTGTTTAATTTGACTTTTGAGAGTCAACTGCATCAAAATTTAAATATTAAGATCTATATTTATATGTGTAAAAAATTTGGAAAAAAATAACTTAAAAATATATATTACGATGAATCCAACTACATATTACATGATAATAGTTTTACACGTACAACAATATAATTTAATGGTCGAAGTTGGTTAAGTTTGACTTGCGAAAGTCAAATTAAGCAATATGAAGTGGGACGGAGAGAGTATAGAGGGACGGAGGGAGTAACTAGTTTGAAAACCTCTCATTACCAAATGATCCCGCAACATCTTCCTCCCCAAATATACATCATTCCCACAATATTTACAAGGGCATTGAGCACGTACCACATCATTCTTAGAAGCATGTTTAAGCGCTAACACGATAAATGATTCTACCAATTGCATGTACTTGGGAGAATTTATAAGATCTTTACTGATGAGTTCTACTTGATCCATTTTACTGAAATCCTACAATTCAATTGGATTTCAATCATAAATATTTCATAATTAAACATTGTCATACACCCATTCAATGCACAAATAAATAATTTGACATGAACCAAACATGATTAACCTACTCACAAACGGGAAGAGAAATATTGGGGATAAATAAATCATACATTCTCAAGTGCCGGAGACATTCACAAACTAGACACCTATATAAACGATCTACCTCCATCTACTAGTGCCAGACCAAGAGTTCTATTTTTTCCAAATCTAATACTTTATTTAATTCTCTCATTTTTAGGTTACTTGAAAGGCCCAATTATGTTCCGAATTCGGAACTCAACTCCGATGTCTCCACTATTAAAAAAATCAAAACAGGGTAGGAAACAGATCCAATATCGAAATTGTATCTGATTGTTCTTTTTCGATATCGGAACAAGGTCCGAGTGTTACTTCCGACTTTGAACAAAAAACCAAACCTTTGAAAACCCAACTCAGATTAGTTTCGACTTAGTAAGAATTATCGGATCTATGTTCTGATTTTGGAATTAAGCCTATTCAAAGTCACTTTGGCAAACCCGCATTTGCCTGTCCTTATTAAATGTGCTTCAGCGAGAACAACGTCAAAACCGCCTTCCATTACATTATATTAAAGGCGGTTTGGTGGGAGTAGAACCATCTACAAAAGAGAGAGAGAGCCGAACACAAAGAGAGGTCATAAAAAACCAGCGAAGCCGTCTTATTTCGTTACCTTTAATAGATGTTTTTGCCTTAGTACAAAATTAAACTACTATGAAACATCTATATAACAGTTAAATTTTAAAAATATTTTTTTAACAAAGTACACGTAAACATTAACTAAAATAGCATAAACATTAACAAATTCGATATATAGGAAAATCCAACTAAAATGTATAACACATCATCGGCTGCAATAATCCTTATACATAACAATTAAAATTGCAAATAACTGGAGGAAAACAATAAATATGATTTTTAAAAATACCTTCAGATGCACTGCAAGATGTTAGAAACTTAATTTTTCAACACAAACATCATAAACACCTTTAAATTTGATCGTTTACATATCCTGAAAACGAGAAGAACAGACAATTGGGATTTCAAAATGAAAAAAACAAGGGTAAAATACAATTATAACCCTATTATTTTATAAAAGTGCCAATATGATCCTTAAAAGTGCCAATATGATCCTTAAAAGTGCCAATATGATCCTGTATAATCTGAAAGTGTGATTATAACCCTAAATTTTGCATCAAATGTGCCGATATAACCTTTTGACATTATTCCAACGTTGACTGGGTATTTTCCAGCATTGACCAAATCTAAAAAGACTATTATGCCCAAGTTCTAAAACTAAAAATTTAATGATAAAAATACCCTAGTGTTTTTCTTCATCTTCATCTCCATCTCCATCTCCAAAACCTGCACAGTTGCTCAGCACGACCGTCCGCCGCAGCTTTGCAGCTGCTCTGCCGCCATCATTGTCGGAATTTGGTGTTTTGCCACCGAAATCTGATTTTTGCCACTTCTCATAAGACACTCCATATCTGTTAACACATGCGATATCTAGTGATTTCAGTGCGTTAATCCTGGCCCCCAGTGTCTTCTCTTTGATCATCTTGACTTTATTAGTCATGTATACAATCCTTTTCCCGGTGTCTCTAACCTCTTTGTTGTGAAAGGTTTTTGACATCCAACTCTTTTAATTTGGATGCCGACCATTACTATGTACGAATCCACAACATCCTCTGCTTCATCCACCATTCCTCTGATTTCCTTGGACGTAAAGTTCAAATACGAGCTCTCGTAATCATACCTTGACATTAGAGAGCTCAATGATTTATCAAACAAAAATTTTATGTTCATACAAGTGAAATAATACATGTTTTCTCTGAGAGAATGATGTTATACCTTGAGAAGTTTCCCATCACGCTCTGAAGGCATTCCAGTTCAAGTCGAAGTTTATTTACGTCTTCACTTACATAAGCAAATAGATGAGGTTGTGCAAACATTGCATTGCATTTCTCAATTAATGTGACTAGGAAATCATACTGATTTGATGAACCTATTCTTCCCTGAAACCCATTATATCAACGAATAACTAGTAAAGACTATATAGAACAATGTATTTCAATCTACTCTGAACGACTTTTCCAGATTAACAGCAACACCAGAATTGGAGAATGTACACATAGTATTCCAGAAGTGGGGAAACAGACACCAATAGTTAATGAAAATTCACAAACAAAAGTACAAATAAAAACAAAATTTACAAAGCGTTCAGTTGAATAATTGGTAATTGATTACCTTAACAAGGCAGCTTCCAGGCCAGCATTCAGATTCGGAACGGCGGCATTTTTCCACATCCAGCACTGATTCCACCACCACAGCTCGCCGCTCCTCCGCTTTGCCACCACAGCCCGCCGCCCAAATCCTAACACCACCACCACCATCTTCCTTCCTCCTCCACCTGCCCTGCCGCCTACCCCCGCTGCACAGCCCTGAAACCTACTTCCCGGAACTAGTAAAGGCTTGGATCTTCCCTGCGCTATTCCTCCTTGGTCGGGGAAGCTCAAACCCCATCTCTCCACTGCGCCTGGATCTATCTGAAACTTGTTCAGCAGTTCGGAAGATTGGCGCCGCTACCCTGCAAGATCTCTATCACTACCTGATTCAACCCTCCAAAACCCTACCCGTCCACTGGGATCTGGATTTTCACGACTTCCCCACCGGAAGTAGGCTCGCGACCTAGACCACATAATTTGAGTAAGTCAATCGGGAAGGACTAGTGGCTCTGACGGGAAGAACTGGTGTCGTTGTTCGATCGTAGAGCTTCCAATGGTGGCAGAGGGAAGAACAAAGAAGAAGAAAAAAAATTGAGCGGGGGGAAGATCCAAGAAGAAGGGGGAAATGTAAAGAAAATTGTTTGGTTAATTGAGGGTATAACCGTCCTTTCAAGTATTCTGAAATTTTATTTTTTAATGGTAATTTTATTGAATTCCCAAATTTAGGTTGTCAAAGTTAGATTGACACTTTCGACCAAATAATAGGGTTAGAATCGCACTATCAGATTTTAATAAGTTATATTGGCACTTTCGACCAAAACATATGATTATTTTAGCACTTAACTCAAAAAAGAATATACCAAACTCAAACTACAATAATCTTACCACAGAGGTATAGAATAGTGTACATGCATGTATAATTTGAAAGAGATCACGCAGAAAATAGAGGGAGGAGAGAGGGGAGGGTTAGAGAAAGTAGAGAGGACAACAGTGGTAGATTTAGAGCAACGATCTCGGTTATGAATGTGGGAGGAAGGAGAAGAAAAATCAGGATTTTATAATTTAATTTAATAGTTCTCAATATTTTTATGTAAGAGTCCTTTAGTTTTTCTTTAATTTTTTTAAAACGATTCCAATTTAAGCTTTCATTAACTATAGAAAGACACCATCAAACAATTAGGAGTATAAAACAATTAGGAAGTCTCCAAAAATGTAGTTCGTCCATAAATTTGTGAACATATCACTTTACTTTTTAAATTATAAACTGTATTTTTTAGTTTAATTTATGTAATATATAAGTTAAAACATGTAATAAGATGTGTTTGGATGTGAAAATATTTAGTGCTTAATTTAACAAGGCAAAATCTTTGGGAATACCGTCTTTCCATAAGATTATGGAAAAACAAAGTTTAATTAAAATAATAAAAGGTAAAAGGTTTTAGTTGCAATATTAAAATTTTATTTTGCAACGTATAGTAGTTATAAAGTTTATAACCTGATTCATGCAACCCAAAATTTTTATCTTTATTTCTTCTAATTTGCACTTTAAACTTTGGTCTTTCAATGGCTTATGAAAAAACCGTCTTTCAAGAGACTGAATCATTTAACAAATGCAGTTTATAAGTGAAAAAAGTAAAGTGGATTGCATATAATTGAAGTACAGACCACTTGTAAGGAGAACTCCTCTAAAACAATTATATTTTATAAATATAATTTGTCATTAGTTATTACCTTAAAAATAAAATCATAAATCCATATAAATATATTTTTAATTTTTTTGTCAAATTATCAAAACTTGATTTTCAAAGATATATACCTATATCTATACTATACTAAATGGCGAGTTCATTATTTGGGAACAGGTTTAGGTACGGTGACCCTTTTCCTACTTTCACTTCTCGTTTCTCCGGGCTAAATGCATTCATGCCCCCCCCCCCAATTCTTGAGTTTGTGCAGATGTACCCTAGAGTTTTTTTAAAGTACAGTTGTACCCCTCGATTAGTTGTGTCTTGATTACTCATACCCTTCCTGCCTAAGTTCAGTAATTTCCAGTCCTTAACAGACCTAAAATGACCAAAATATCCTTTGGGCCAAGTTCTAAAACTGAATGAACAAGTTTTACCTTAAGTCCCACGGCCACCTCCGTCGCCCTACCACCACCTCCGCCACCAAGCCGTTGTGCGTCACCTTCCATTGCCACCTTCCACACTACCCTGCCACCGTCTCCCTGCCACACCCCCATCTTAGCCCCGAAGTCCAGCGTTCATCGCACCAGGACGCAACCACCACGCCGTCGTCCTAACCTAATTCCCAACCTTCACTCGACACCACTTTTAACCCTACGTCAACTCCTCTAAGATCACTACCACCGCACCATCCTAAGGCAACCACTGGCATCCCACCCTTAACCCCATCCTCGCCAATTCCAAACCCTAACCCCACCCAACCCCAACCTAACCATCACCGATTTCCAACCCCAATCCCGCCGCGAGCACCACCACCACAATGTCCTAGTCTGATTCCTAACCTCAGCCCCAACGCCACACCAGTGCACAACCGTCGTGTGCATGACCACCGCACCATCCTAGTCACCTGCGTTCCCATCATGACGTTTCCGTCGAACCAGCGTTCACAGAGACCAAATGGCATTCCTACCACCAGGAAACCCTCTTGGTGACCAGAACTTCACTAGCTACGACAAGAACACATAGAAGGCAACGAAAATATTTACCACTGCAAGGAATCATTTGAAATCTACTACGTCAAAACCACAATATATACACACCCGATTCAATAGATTCCATTTTACAAAAACCCAGCCATTACCACTCCGTAGTTGAAGAATTCAGAAAACCCCAAGCAGAGGAAATTGAGGTGGGCCTTGGCGGAAACCACCAGTAGGGGTGGCCCAGATCAATTGGAAAAGGGACTTTGATAAATCCGCAGATGGTGGTTTAGGGATTGGGGTTGAGAAATGAATATGAGGGTTTTTATTTTTAAAGGGCAAAACTGTCATTTCATTTGAATCCAGCAGTGACTAAAGTTGACCAATTTTTCAGATGACACCAGGGGTACAAATGCACTTTCAAAAATTGGAGGGTATATGTGCACACACCAAACAACTAAGGGGAATAAATGCACTGTTTTCCGTTTCTCCTGCTAACTTCCTCATATCTGCTTCCTTCCAATCACCAAATTCTCCCACCGGCTACTCCAGGTACAGAAACGGTCAAAGGTAGCCAGTGACTCTCTCAATTTCCCACCCCTTTAACTGGTTGGGTCCACCGTCGACTATTCACCTATGGCCACAGCCTACGACGGTCGCCTTTCGCCCTATATTTTCACTTACTTTTCTTCACATAACCCGTCGACCTTTGATTTCTCTAATTTCAGTTTCATCGTGGTCCGCTGGATTTAAACACAAATGAAGCAACATATTGAAGGATTTTCATATTTCTGGCTGATTAGGTTTTTGTAGAGTCGACTTCGGTCTTTCATGCAAAGAATTCATCACACTGCGCTGAAACAATTCAAGCCTAAACCGCTGCAATATTGAGCTTCTTATTTTCAGTTCCATTGGGTTGATTTTTCTGCTTTCATATCTCCTACCATTGGGATATATGCAATCATATTTTATTTTTTAGAATTAGGGTTCAATTCTGCTTCCAAATGATCTCATATTTAAGGTCCTGTTTGTTTTAATATTCGTGTATCCTTTTCCACTGCTGATTCTTTTACAATTTCATTGGAAACGCAGAAGGTGTTTGATGTATTTCCTTAGTCAATAATCATTTTTTCGCTCTTTTTCTGATTCCAGGGTTCTAATGGAGATACATAGGAAATTGGGTGAATGCCATTTGCATTGTAAGTAAGTTATTAATTCTGTAATTTATACATTCATAGGCGCTAATTCAATATGTAATACAGTTGTTGAAAGAAAAGATAGTAAGGTAGCAGCAACAGGGAAAATGAGCAGCTCATAGCTACATTCAGGTGTTCCAAAACACACACAACAAGAGCAACTACAGCATTGGCAGAAAAATAGAAGGATGCTTGTAAGTTTTCTTGCGTTGAGAATGATGTTCACCTTGGGGTGTTGAACATCATCTACCATTTCCTTTCTTTTATTTTTCGGTGTTTGATAAAGTTTTGGATGAATCACTTGATGGTGGCATGGCTTTAATAGTTTTATTGATTTGCTGAAATTATGCTTTCTAATTTGAGTTATCCATTTCTTTTCTCTTCTAATGGATATTCTCCTCTTGCCCGTTTGATTGTTTAATTTGTCACCCATAACCAAGTATTTTTTTTCTTCTTGTTTTTATTTTTTTAGAAAACACCCAAAGGTGGAGGATTCTGGTTCTTCCTCGAACCTACAAAAAACATTTTTTTTATATGTAAAAGATGTATAGTAATACCGCATGAGATTTTTAGAAACAATTATAGTTGTAAGGGGTTTTATTTTTTCTTTGCTTTCATTTTCCACGTTCAACAGCCTTCCCTGAGTGTTTATTCTGTAATATCATTCCAGACATATTCAACTGTTGGTACACCTGACTACATTGCTCCAGAAGTTCTGCTGAAGAAAGGTTACGCCATGGAATGTGATTAATTAGTTTCTCCCGGATCAGAAACCGCTGAATCCTCACCTGGACCGCCATGCCCCGTCTACCAGCTCTTTAGGATGTCTAGGTATTGGGGAGTTGGCTTCCAAAGGTGCTCTCATGGCCATCAAGAGAGCTTCTTGGTAGATCATTGCTTCACATTTTCATGCTAAGTGGAACCACTTTATTCCCCTGAATTTGTTTTCTGATTTCACGAATAATTATATTATTAGCTATTATTTATATGATTGTGTATGCTATGATACGATTATTAGGCAAAATTTTGTTTTCTGATTTCTCGAATGAAAATATTTTTTGAATGCTCGGTTCCCAAGTTGTTTTACTTAGTTTCATCTCTTAGCCTACTATATTCTTGTTTTTTACACGATTAAACATTATCTTGTGGAGTACCATGCGTCTCAAATCTTATGTGTGGGCTTTTTTCACGGCGGTCGTCGTTGGGATACTTGTAGTTTTATGTAACATTGTTTTTTCTTTTCTTTTTCTCCCTCTTTTTTTTGATATGAAGGTGAAATTCTTTCATTTTATACAAATCGGGCTTCGATCTTTAGAGACGTGAGAAATCCTTTCCACAAACTCCGGTAATGTCTTATTGGTGACAATTTCTTCCAAACTAAGTTATTTCGTGCAACTCCGGCCAGATTCATAGGCGTTGCAGGTCAAAGTTGGTTAGGTGGCGACCGTCTAAGACGGTGACATTGAAGTTGCTAGATCGATCAGCTCCAGATATACGGCTTTCTAGAAGAAGTTGAAGTTGTTTGCATGATGTCACTTTTCAATGATGAGCACAACTCATAAGAAAATGTATATATTTTTGTTGTTGATTCTATTATTTTCGATATATATTATCCGGTTGTTTATATGATGTTTAAAGAGACTGAGCTAGATCGAATTGCGATGAGTTTTGATTTCATATACTCTCTAATCGCCACAAAGAATTGTAATTTACACTGTTAGTGTTTTTGTGAATTGATTATCCCATACCTCGTGTTGTAATAACATCAATTGCAGAATATAACAAAGAACATTCAAGAAGAGAACATAAAAATTATAGTTCCTCCTATTATCGAGATACATGTAAAATAAAAACAAACAACTTGTATATGCAACCAACACTCTCCATATTGCAACATCAATTGACATGGCATGCATGTTACAACATCAGGTTAACACACTCACACAAAATTTGCAAACAAGAAATTGAGGATAAAAATCTCTGTACAAGAAAACCAAACATTCTCACAAATTCATACTACAGTAACATCTCAATGATACACAAATAATTATTTCCTAAAGATGGAGATTTTCCTAAAATCTTCTCTATTTCCTTGAATGAAGGAGGTTTTCGGGAAGCAGCATTCAAAGAATGAACTAACCATTTAAGTCTAAACATAATAGGTAAGAAATAAAGCTTCAAAAACATAATATTTAAGTCTCAATCGGTTACAACCGCTAACACAAATCTAAAAGTAGTTGATCTCATTGATTAAGAATACAACGTGAGAGTGTCATTGCTCAATACCATGTTCCCAGCAGAAATTATCCCCTAATTCTGGAGATAAAGCCATCAGCAACGTCGAAAGGGAAGGACATTCTGCTACAGAGCCCTAATTATGATGGAAGATGTACAATGAGAAAGGCATGGCATTTGGTGGTCTTCAAGAAAGCTTTGGAAGTTGGATCTGGAATCTAAATCTCCCACACAAGATTTTGGTGGTCATTTGGAGACTTCTGAACAAGGCGTTGCCAACGACAAGAAATCTGTTCAGGGGGAAATCATACAAGATAAAACTTCTTCAAGATGCTCGGGATGTGATGTGGACGAGTCACGTTTATTTCTATGATGTGAGGGGTCCAAAAGAATTTGGAGGACTTCGATGAAATCGGTTGCACAAACTTTAATACTTGGTTCTTACTGATAGAATGTAAAACTCACAAATAAATGTGGCTGTTTGTATTCATATATATAGTGATTACAAAGGGTATACAAGATATAATCAGATATGGAAAATGATATGTACAAAACCAAT
>JAULKM010097916.1:0-11024 GCA_032355605.1 Rubia tinctorum
CACTTGCATCAGAAGATGAAAAAAGGAACGGCAGGAAGAGGAAGAAAAAACAGGTGAAAAAACATATGCGAATTTACGAAAATGCCCTTCGTCAACCAACTCCAAAATGTAACTCCCACATTATAGGTTCCATATAGATAAAATATATTATTTATTTGTATATTTTATTCATTAAATACGAAAATATGTTGTGATAAAATGTAATGAATCATAAGGTGGAAACGTTATAAAAATTATAAGTTACAATTTTAAGATATACTAAAATAAATTTAATTAATTAAAAAATGTTATTAATTCTGATGTATTGATGAATGAATAAAATAACTTAAATTTCTAATTGTTTAACTTCTAACTTAGAATTTTCATCTTGTATTATTTTTAAAACAATTTCAACTTACTCACTCTATTTTGTTATTTATGGCACAATTACTATAAATGAATGTTTTCTTTTATTTGACACTATTTTCATTTTTGGAAAGAGTCTTTCAATTTTATCCACTCATTCTATTTTTTACTTTCTACATTCAATTTCATCCATTTATTTTCTTCACCAAAATCCAAGCAGCTAAACCTATGGCGCTATAAATAGAAAAACGGAGGGAGTACAAATTTACAATAAATTATAATATTTTAAAAATATCTAATATCAATAATTTTATTTAAATTTATTGTACATGTACATGTACATGTACTTTAACTTATATTTGTATTCAAAAAATCATTGGACAAAATACTAAATTTAGTTTGCCGAATTAACTCAATTAGACAAGTACCGCATGATTCAACACGTGGAACGAGCATAACACGGCACGAAAAGCACGAAACACATTGGTGGACTGGAAGCCGTTATTTTAATAACACGACAGTGGACCTCAAATTATATAAGCAAGAAGGAACGACACGAAACCAATCTAGCCTATATATCCGCGTAATAATATACTAAAAACTCCTCGCAAGTTCTTACTAGTTTGATGTAGAATCTGAGGAAGAAAATGTGGTAGAAATTGATTGTATAAAAGGTTCGGCAGTTTCAGCTCAAATTTGGCGTTCGGTGTCCGAAAATCTATTGTGATATCTTTTTGGAAATGGAAATGGGTCAACTTAGTCACCTTACTGCTTCTTTATGATACATGGGCTTTTTTTGGCCATTCAAGATAGTTTCAGGGTTCAATATTGCTGGTATATATATGAACCTCCTAATCTCGTCAGCCAAAACAAAGAACCGTAGCAGCTACTTCGCTAGACGAAATCGACTTTCCAAACACACAAAGGGCCAACCACGATGCTTCGGCCTAAAGTAACCAATCCCGAGAATAGGTGGAAGTACTAGTCGCCATAAAACCATATACTAGACCACGATCTAAGAGAGGGGAACACAATATGCTGGCCACGGTCACATGTTCAAGGTTCTATAAATAAAGACATAGAACACCAGACGAATTAAGATATTTCTACTACCAAAAAATACAAAGGCAAAGACAAAACTAATTTGAGCGTCAAAGCTGCCTCCCCGGGGACCACCCCCTGGGATTTCTGCAGGTACTTGAGAGGGATGGATATCCATCGCTAATTCCGGGAACTATCACTACTTTGAAGGAGTCCCCCACACCCCCCTCTTGCATCAGTGGCGTCATCTTTGGGAACATTTTTTCTTTCTAGATTTTTATAGTCCATGGTAAGGTCGGAGCCCATTCCAGAGTCACCGGTACAACAAACATGTGACGGATAATTCTCACACTCAAAGAAGTCAGCAGGCAGAAAACTAACTAACCAGACCAAGACAACTTGCAGCAACGACATGTCTGTGCGATTGTAAGTTCGCTACACTAGAACAAACTCACAAAGGTACGCTCACAATCAAATATAGGTAAAAAAAATAAAATAAAAATAATACTAATAAAAATAAAAAGTTCAGACACATAAGCGAAGAAATTATGAAACTTCTTTATAGAGAACAGTATCATAGAGATCGCAACCACATAATTAGGCGCACAAAATCAAGAACAAATGGAAAAAATACCAAGTCAGTAAACCCAGACATAAGCCACCGCAATTAAGTGATTAGATTGAATGGTCACATGAGATACTATAAACAATACGAAACAGCTGGCAAAAGCTTTGGATAGAATAACACCAACATGAGAATGCACAACGAAGTATTTTCAGATAATTGGCACAACTTGCAAAGCGCATCCCGTGCCCCGATTAGAATAGCCCAACCAGCGCGTGCAACAAGAACAACCCCTGATTATTGGCCCACTAGGAACAAAGAAATATTAGTCCGAACAAAGTTTGTAAGCGAGGCGACATTAGCATCACTATATGGAAAAATCCATGATGAATGGTCACCTAGCTTAGGCCCAATGACAACACACTCAAAACCAGTTCTCATAATACACAACATACAAAAACAACATATACTCAAAGCTACTCCCCTAGATGCCTAATGTATACAAACACAAACCGAGAATGTGCTTTATTAGCATCCCTTTTATAGGCGTAATTCAGCCTTGGAAAAAGAAACCCTCATCATTAAAATTCGTTTACAAGGTTGTGTCGCCCCATTTCTAAAAAAATGGCTGACAACTTATTAAACCTCGGAAAATGGAAAGCCGAAATATTCTACATGTTCCAATAAAATGAATCTGAAAAGAACATCCCCACATGACATTCTTATATAGTCACAAGCCCACTACCTTGTATATTAGGAAATCTGTTTATGTATAGGGTCACGCAATTTACATGACCCAAACCCAAACATACAATCCCACTCATGATACAGAGACATCTTACATAATTTCAAATAAAAAAACTCAAAAATAAAACATCCTCTCACCTTTGCTTGCATATCTCCACGAATGATGAGATGAGATTTTGATATTTTCTTATCACAATTAACACCATTTTAATCTTTTTTTTTTGTTTTTTAGTTAGACTATTAGGTATTTTACATAATAGAGGGGTTAGATTAATCTTGTGTGGTCATTTTACCCTAATTTTCCTATCTTGTAAGGATTTAGTGTCTAATGTGTTTACCTCAATTATTAGGTCGATTAATACTTGTTTTTGGAGCTTATTTTGAGACTATCATCGGAGAAGGGCATTCGCAAGAATTCAAGTAGATAGAAGGCCAATCAAGAGGTTAGTAAAAGATTGAAGGCCCACTTTGTTGCGGAAGAATGCTTTGATAGGAAGAAAGGAATAGAAGAAAATTACCAAGTTTTGAAGCAAGGTTTGGAAGCTGATTATAAGGCACGAGTTGTGCCTCTTAAAGTTGGTATTAATACTTGGAAGTGCAGTCCCCGAAAATAGACCGTGTGAAATCACATGGCAAGTGTACTCAGAAGTCCAGGACACGACCCCAAAAAACAGACCGTGTGAAATCACATGGTATGTGCACTTAAAAGGCTCGAAGCATGGTCCCAAAAAATGGACCATGTAAAAAAACCTAGTCCGTGCCAGACAGCTCATCACGGTCCATACCCGCATGTTGTAAAGGGTTTGACTGGAAGCTCTATTTCATCTCTCTCTTCCCACATATAAAACCAGTCTTTCATCCTTTGGACAATGAGGTGGATTTTCATATTATCCACTGTAATTTCTCTTTATCTCTTCATACTTTGTTATTACTTGGGAGCAATTGCTAATCATGGTTAGTTAATGATTTGTGAGATTCTTAGGTTCTATCTATGTATGCCTTTATTATCATTATTATCTTGTGCTTTATTACTTACGATTATGCATGATTAAGATTAGTATGTACAAGTAATTAAGGTTATTGCATTATTTAGTGCTAGGCTATTTTGTCTTTTTGTCGGTTTGGTCAAAGGTCAATATCAAGGTTGTTTTTAAAAGTGACAACTATGAGTGATTGTTGGTTGTTTGGCTAGATTGGGCTTGAATGCATTATTGTTTTGGTCCATGGACAACACAAGAGTTACAGACAATTAGGTTTGTAATGTTATTGATCTTGCTGGGGTCACAGGGTAATCCCCGAGGTTATTCCCTTGTTCTTAGAAACTAGGTGGATGGTACACCTAGAGATAATAGATGATATACTAATTTTATGAATGGCGCAAGATGGGTTTAGAATGGGTATCACGGTAGGTCACGGTGAGCCATTCTACTCACGAGTTTAATTCACTGCACGTTGTCGGGTTTATTAACCCCAGGAATGAGGGCTAGTGGTGGCATTGTAAAGCGCACCGCTAGCTATATCTGGAGGACGTGAAAGCTTAAGGAGGGGATAAACATATAAGGATTATCTTAGACTCCTTGCACCTTGGTTTTCAATGGTGCCGGGGTACACGTTAAATTTTGGCGCCAATGCTGGAGAATTAGGGTATGTTTATTTGATAGTTAGCGTAGTTATTTTGTAGAGTGGTTTTTGTTTAAGTTTTTGTTTAATTTAGCTATTTGTTGGTTGGTTGTGTTTTTGCTATCACTTTCTTTGGTTATTGTTCATGACACGTACCTATGCCAACAACTTAGAACCATTGCACTACACACCCAACCTCTCAGGTATTTGTAGGAGACTGAGGAGGAGACCTAGGACAAATGAGGAAGTTCCATAATTTCCACCCGTATTTGAGGAGAATAGCATGGCAAAAGATACTCACACTTTAAAGGAGTTGATGGCTCCCGACTTGGAAAGACAACAACTTTGCATTATCTTTCCGCCGCTACCCATGAACATAGCAAGCTCAGGGATGATATACTGTCTCCCCACGTTTCATTGTATGAATGGTGAGGATTTGAATAAGCACTTATCAGAGCTCCATTTGGTACGCACCAACATGAAGCCACATGGTGTGTCAGGGGAAGATTACAATCTAAGGGCATTCTCATTCTCATTGAAAGACACGACTAAAGATTGGTTCTATAACCTTCCTCTAGGGCTCATCACAATGTGGATGGATATGAAGAGAAAGTTCCTCGAGAAATTATTTTCGGCATCCAATTTGGCGGGGTTGAAGAAGAAACTATCCAATATTTCCCAGCGCCCCAATATGACTTTGTATGAATATTGGGGTGGATATGAAGAGATAATGTTAGACATATCAACATTTATAGAGATAGCAGGTATTTCAACATCACAAAGTTCAACATGCAAGTCCATAGATGATATTACCCTGACAACAGCAGACAAAGTAGCATTCTCAGAGATAATATTTAGGGATGGCAATGGGGCGGGGCGGGTACGGATTGTGATCCCTCCATCCACATGCCCCATTGCCATCCCATACCCTCCCATCACCCATGACGATTACAACATTAATATCCACCCTCGTCCCATCGGGTATTATCTAAAATCCACCATCGTCTCATCACCCACTTGGGTCTCTATACCCACTTGAAACCATTTTACCCGCCTCATCTATATCTCTAAAATAACTAAAATTATACTTTAAAATAATAATTTTGATATTTAAATTTTAACAATTATTTACATAAAAATATTATTTGTAAGATATGAGCACTATGGATAAATAATAGTTTATTATTTATTTAATAAGTGTTTACATAGCGGGTCTAGTGGCGCGGGGCGGGGATGTGCGGATATGAACTAATATCCACATCCAACCCACTACCCATTACAAGTATCATTTTCTTATCCATACCCGTCCCACCCCCACCAAAATTGCCTCCATACCGATCTCATTGGGGCGGATGAGGGGCAGACCTCCACCAAAACCCGCCCCTATATCACCTTAATAATATTGACAAGCATATCATCATTCATGGATATAACATAAATATAAATATTAGACAATTCAATTCAAGACACTTTCTCAGCATCCTTATCATTGGCAGTATTCAGTGGCATAACAGTTAGCAAGGTATTATCAACAAGAGTATTTTGTGGTTGAGGAGTAACCTAAGCTTCATTTATAGAGGCATTTCCAATTGCTCAGACATCTCTGGTTTGCTGCTTGGGTTTGGGATCTGCAATGTTAGACTTAACAGACACATTATTATTTTGAGATACCTGCAATTCTTTTGTCAATTTTATTTCTTAAAACAAACACATAAATCTTCTCTTTAATTGAAAGTATAGATGATGATAGTGTTGCCGCTTTTCCAAGTGCTCTTCTCTGCTCATCATGAGGGGATGACCATCTTACCTATGTTTTCCAAATGCGGATTGTCCTCTTTGGGCCTCCAAGCCTCCATTGATAGCCGGACCTGTACAAACCTGCAAGTAGAGGACATGTGACCTAATTTCAGGCCTCTAGAGCAATAACTGGACATGTTCATATTTAAGGTATTGCCAAAAGCCTGAATCTCTGAAGCATATCCAAACTTTTTCAAGGAGGGGCACTGTGACATCAATTTCCACACAAACTTTTGCCACATGGGGGAGAATTCTATTCAGCATAGTTTTATCCACGTTTATCGGAGCTCCAATTAGCCTGTCACTGGACATTATTACCCATTGGTCAAAGAATTATTGATCGAGGCCATAGAGGAAAACCCAGAATGGGGTAATCAAGGATTCACATTGGGTTAAAGTTGGTCGTCCACTTCATCATTCTGATCGAGTATGAAACGAATTTCCAAACCTTGTGAAGCCAAATGCGGCAGTAATCACCCGAGAGAGTGAAGTAAATGAGAACTTACTTGTTGTCTAGTGGATGGATCTCTGTGTGCCCTTTAAAACCCACTTTATGGAAATTCTTCCTTATTTTCTCTATTTAAGGTCTAGTGCGAGAAAATTTGTCGACAAGAATTCACTGGAAAGGAGATTCAAGTCTATCGCTTATTTCGTTGGTCAATTTTATCCCAGATTCGTCAAGGTGGTCGATTCTTGAGTTTAGATTAAATGGAGTTCTAGAGGGCTTGGTGAGTGCACATGTAAGGGATTTGTTAAATATCTGGACATAAGAGTAGTGGCGGAACTAGGACGGAATTTGAGGGGTGCTGAACTGTCCTAGAAAAAAACTAAAAAATTCTGGACACTTATTTCAACAGATACAAACCAACGTTTTCCCCAAAGACTTTCAATAAAAAGAATTTTGAACACTTAATTCAACATATGATCATTGAAATTAAAAATTTTATAGTTACACATTATATCATGTTAATTAATAAATTTAAAGGAATATAAATAAAAGCATTAATTATAAATTAGTGAACAATGCAGCCACATACCAATTTATACTTAATTAAAATTATTTATATTTCATTGCAATCAATTCAATTGAAAACTTGATAAATTATATATATATATATGTATATAAATATATACCATGAGAATTGAGATTTTTAAAAATTATATATTATACACATATAGCTAATTTAGCTAATTCGTATGCTAATTCATTCTAATTAAATACCTTACATATATGTATATATTGTTAAGAGAAAATTTCAGGAAAAGTGGCATATTCGTAAGTTTATAGACAGGCTAGGGACTAATTTGCAAAATGGGGTTCAGATTGTAATTAATTAGAAATTGGGTATTATTATAAATTATAATTTAATTTTGTGTTTTCTTTTCCAGCGGTCGTTACATTTTCATTTTACCGTTTGTTCTCCACTGCTTCTCTCTCATTCTCTCTCTCACTTTTTTTCATCTGTTCTGCCACTCCTTTGCCGTTTCTTCTCCAATTTCTTCATTGTTTTCTGCATTTTCTTTGTTGTTCAACTTCCTCACCGATTTCGATATCAATTTCGCCTTCTTCGTTAGTAGCTTTTGAGCAATATCTGTAAGTTCTTCGTTTCTTATGCTTTTTTATGATATTAGGTTTTAATAATTGTTCTTTGTTCCAATTCTAGTGTTTAATCATTGTTCTCTGTTCCATTTTAATGCATTTGTTCCTTATTTTTCGTAGGCTATGGGTAGGGCTAAGAAAAATGTTGGGGGTCTTCCTCCTAAAGCCGGTGACGAGAAAATGAAGGGAAGGGAGCTAGTCTTGTCTCCTAAAGCAGAGAAGTTATCTCAGGCTTCTCCTTTTCCTAGTTGGTTTTTTTCATCGTTTTGAATATTTGGTGTTTGATGCACTTTATTATTTGTTGTGTGTATATGTGTGTATTTTTCAGTCTTATTGTTGTTGATTTTTTTTAGTAATATTTTCTGTATGCTACCTTTTTTATTTGTAAGTCAGATCTGCATATTTTTCACTCTGTTTCATAACATACATTTGTTGTTTTAGAAGTTGCATGTGTTAGTATAACATATATCTTAGTTAGTTACTATGTGTTTGATTTTTATTATATGGTAGCTATTGATTGTTATAATGTGCATTCGTTTAGTTATATTGCGTGTACATTTTTTTAAACTACGAAATTATTGTTCGTACTTTGATTCTTCTGATTTGATATCATGTATTTATTTCATTACAAGTAGCATGTGTTAGTATACTGTATGCATTAGTTAGTTATACTGTGTGCATTAGTTAGTTATATTGCTTATTGACTGTTAATTTTATAAAGTTTTCCATATTTTGGCTAAATGATTAATAAGTTATGCATTTATTGTTCATGACTGTGTGGTACATGATTTTTTTTAGTTGTTCTTGAAGTAGGCGAATGTATCTTTCAAAATTTAGAACTCAAAAGAGTAGAAGGTGATTGTAAATTTTCTATATTACATTTATTCATTTTGAGTTCTTATATATGTTAAATGTGTTATGTTGTTTTGGTGTAAAGCCACAAGTTAGGAAATCAGAAAAGAAGGATGAAACTTCTCTTCAGAATAAGCTGAAGAAGATTCAGCAGTCATATGCTTCTGGAGGTTGTTTTATTTTCTTTATATGTTGTATTTAATTAATGTGATTATTTCTATTTTTTAAATGTGCTTATACAGTTTGTGTGTTGATTTGTTATGTAGTTACAACATTGGCACATAGGTTAGCTAGAATAAATGGTGTTGCTACTCCAGAGGTTTTAGTTGTTGATGTTCCCTAGGAGTCAAAGAACAAAAAGATGAAAGTTACTGTGAAAAATTAAAGGATAGTGAAGGTGGATCAACCAAAGAATTTAATGAGTTTGACAATGACACTTTGTTGAGTGATGTTGTTCGAATGAGTAGAGAGTCAGCTAGTGTTGATAAAAAATTTGAAGGTGGGGATTCAGAGATTGGTGAGGGTTCTAAAGGTGTTGAGGGTGGGGATTCAGTGGATGATCAAATGGATGGTGTGGATAAGAGTTCTTCGGTAGCTGGCATAGTGAAGGAAGATGTTAATGAGGTGTTGGGTTCGATGATTGAAAATGTTACTGGTGGTGGTGAAAGGGTTGGATTTTCTAGTGAATCTATTAGGGTTGTTGAAGGTTCTGCTAAAGGGCTTGGTGTAGGTTCAGCTGGTGTTGAAGGTGGTTCTAGTGTTATTGGTGGTGTTGAGGGTGTTGTGGAGAAAGATTTACTAGAAGAAGATGTTGTTGAAGTTGATGCGTTTGTTGAGCAATGTTTTGGTGATTTGGATGAGTTAAATAGGAATGAGAGTGAATATTTTAGGGAGGATGTTGTACTTACTGTGATAATTTCTTTTGAAGGACAGAAGAAAATTTCCCCAACTGGTAAGAAAAAGAAGGGAGTGTCTGTAAGTACATAGCAGAAGTTCCCAGCTAGTCAGACAAAAAAGGGGAGAAAGTTGTTGGTAAGTCCTCATCTGGTCAGTTGAAGAAGAAGGCGAAGGAAGTAGTTGATAAGTCCCTTGTTGGATCGGTGAAGAAGACAAGAAGCAAGATGGTGTCTAGTGACAAACTGAAGGTGAAGTCGAAGAAACCGTAGGTTGAAAATCCGGTTTGAAGAGAAAAACAGATAGTATGGTTGGTAGAGCATCAGCTTCTGAAAAAATGGTTGCAGTTGAGGAAGGCGATGTTGCTAAGGGAAGATCTACCAAATAACAGCACAATCGTCCAAAGAAGCAGGTTGTTTAACGTGTTGATGAGGAGTGTAACACGTAACTTTTTTATTTTTTGTTTACAGTATTCTTATAAAATATTATAACATGTATTTGTTTTATAAAATGTTGCATTTGTTAATGTTCAGGGTTTATTTGTTATTTATACTTTGTATATGATCAGTTTTATTTTCTTACATGTTGTTAAAAACTGTATTTATTTATTTTAATGTTGCATGTGTTAATTTCATTGAGTATTTGTTACTTATACTTATCTAACTGTTCTTTTAAAAAAAATCTCTTGAATGTTATTTTAAAAATGTATTTATTTGCTTAAATTTTGCATATGTTAATATTCATGATGTACTAGATAAATATATCATTTGTGACTAGTTATTGTTTAAAATTTGATCTTAAATTTAAACTTATGTTTTGCATATAATAGTATCCTGGACTATTTTTATATTCAATTTTGTTTTTAAAGTTTGCTAAAAAAATTCTCTAGTGGTTGTTGTCTTTCGAAGCTGAAGTCCGTAGTCAGCTTCCTCACTCCGGAGCAGAGAATGATGTTGAAGATATAGGCTTTGGTGGGCTTCTTCACTTTGACATAACCTCTCTCCGTGTTGGAATCATTCCTTGGTTGGTTGATAGGTTTGATCCTGTGAGTTGTGTTCAAGAAGTAGCCAGCTGCAGGTACATTATTAGGTATGATATATTTTGCATTCATAGGGTTTCGGGATCTCCCGTGGGTTTGGTTAAGAAAAATGGGAGGGGAGTGCCTTAGGATGTTGATATTAGGGATAGATGGAGGGCTGCGTTAGAAGTTGATAAATATGGCAATATCACTCATATTAATCTTTTTGAGGAGATGATAAAACTAACTAGTGTGGTGATCAGTTTAAAAGGTACATTGTTATGTATGTGATGTGTACTTTGTTAACCCCGACTACAAGAAATATGGTAGACATGAAGATTGTGGGTGTTTTAGAAAATGTTTGAACTATTAAGCATCTCAATTGGTGTGGTTTAGTGATGGATCGTCTATGTGAGGGTGTTGATAGTTTAAAATCTGGTAGCAAAAATGTGTCTTTAGTTTTTTTTATAATTGAAAGGGATTTTATATAAGGCTCCCCAAACCATGAAAACAGAAAATTAAAGTACAATAACTCCACAAAGGGA
>JAULKM010097927.1:0-26944 GCA_032355605.1 Rubia tinctorum
GGTCCAACCATGTCACTTAGAGGATCACGAACATAACCCTTGAATGTTTGATCAAGACGTGGAATGTCTTCATTTATAGTAGTAGTCGTCTCAGGATCTCCATTAACTTGTGATTTAGAACGTAGAGTCTTTTTAACCGAGATGAAATTCCTATCACTGACCTAGTATTGAGGTCCTGTATTGCACAAATATCAGGAAAGAAGTTAAAACATAAAGATGCTTGCTGAGAGAATTTGCTTATTGACAGAAGATTGAACTTAAAAGATTTCACAAATAGACAATCATGTACTGTAATTATATTAGAAGGATTCACAGTTACAAATGATTCCACATATACTATTGAATAGTCAGGTAAGGTAATAGGTATTTTATGTAAGACAGGTTTAAAATTTTGGAAGAGAGACAGATTACTGCACATATGAGATGAAGCTCCAGCATCTAAAATACATTCATCACTCTTAAAGAATATTGCAGCATTCACGGTGTTGGTAAGAAGACTATATGAGAAATCTCCAAAGTGAGCAAAGTTGATCATGTCATCATTCTCTGATCCTGCCTCCTTAGTCTTCCCATTGATAAATTTTCCAAACTCAGACTAAATCATGTTTGCAATCATAGACTGAACATTGCCAAACTAATTTTGTTGTGCGTTTTTTTTATCTCCAGAGGTGTGATATGTTCCTTCTCCTCCAGTTCAGTAGTTGCAGCATTAGCATAGGGTATTCTCTTCCTTTTTCTTGAATCAGGCCACCAATCTGGATAACCATTTAGTTTGAAGCAACTCTCCTTCAAATGTCCAATATTTTGACACTACTCACACTTCAAAAACCTCTTGTTATCACCCTCTTTCCCTTTCTGATTAAAATTCTTCATTAGTTGATAAAATAGAGGTCCCTGGCTTATAGAGAACCTTTTTTATTTCTTCCCAAAGCTTCTTCACATCAGTCTGGAAAACAAAGCTCCTTACCAGCTCCTTACTGATTGAACTTTGGATCCGTGACACAAGAGTCGAGTTGAATTTCATCCATTGATTATAAATTGGTGAATTAGGATTTGACTTTGGAACTCCAGATGTGATAAGCTCCAACACTCCTCTTAAAGAAAAAGCAGTGATCGTCGCCTTGAATATAAGTGATGTAATTCTTTTAAGTCAATTTCTCCTCAATCACTGAAAAACTAGCATGATTTATGGTTGGCAAGAACAAAGGATCATTAAGCCAGATCCTCACAAATCCACCCTTATTAGCAACATAGTTATTCCTACGATTTTATTGACCTCATTCTACCATTGCAATCGATTCTACAAACTTCAGAAGATTGATTCAAAGCGGAAAAACAAATTGATCAGGAGCCTAAAAGCTCTGATACCATGAAGAAATTTGGAAGGATTTTCAGTAAAGCTCAAAACTGAGCCAAAGAATATCACAAACGATAGATGAAAGCTGTAAAAATGTTTTGGAATTTTTTTTGATCTGATTAACTTAAAAATTTGAATGCACATGGCTCCTATTTATAGGATTATCAGCTGATCATCTCTCAATTACAGTGATCTAACTATATTTACAACAAACTGACTACCTAATCAGTTACAACTTCTAACTAACTACAAGTTGAAGACAAATTGTAGTTGATCAGTTACATCGGCTCTCTTAGCAGCTTCCTAAACATTCTTGATGCTTCCTGATGCTTCTCGAAGTATATCAGTCGAGAGAGAGGGCATCAGAGAGTGCAACATCTGAGTGCAACATCTGAGTGTACCATCTGAGTAGTATTATCTGATCATTCCTTCAATATTCCCTCCATCCCAACTCAAATTGCACACTTACTATTTGGCACTATTCTCTATCAAATTTTGAAAACATATTTGAGTAGATATATAAGCAATAATATTATCTTATGTGATATTGTTGGATTCGTCATAACAAATATTTTCTCAAAAGTAAGTTTTTGTTTGCCGTTATTATACATAGGTAAACATATTAACGGTTAGAAAAATTTCTTGATGAGCATGAAAAAGATTCTATGAAATTTGAGCTGGGACGGAGGGAGTATCATAAAAAATATCATACTCCCTCAGTCCCAATAAGCACAGAATCTTTTTCAGGGTCTTCAAGAAATATGTTTGACCGTTAATATGTTTAACTACGTTTGATAATGACAAATAAAAATTTGATATTTAGAAACTAATTGTTATTAAAAAAATCCAACAGACGCAGTTGGAATATCAAAAGAGATCCACAAACACGAACCTTTGAAGGACAATCAAGGGCTGCAAGCACAAACCCTAGCTTTTGGTTCTGAAATCCACCAGAGAGAAAATATTCTTGAAAATATTACTATGAAAGATAAAATATTTGAATAGTACAAGAGGTCCTTAAATACTATAATGAAGCCCTTGAATGATGAAAAAAAGGAAATTCAGAAATAAATTGGGAATAAAAAATAAAAAACTGTAAAAATAGTAAATTGCCATTTTAAGGCCTTAAACGAGCTCAAGTGGCCAAACGGTTCCTCGTCGAGACAGTTCCAATGGCACCGACCTTGCGTGATTCTAACACTGGACACAAAAGTTATGCTCAAAACTATATCGACTTCGTGGCGATCCATCGTATCTTCAATCTTCGCCGCCATTTGCCCTTCATTAGTATCCTCGACCTATAGTTCTCTTCAAGATAGAGAACCTCATCCTCATGGTACTCACAAATTAATATAAGCCACATTAGAAGTATTGGAAATGTTCATAGTTTCCGGAAGAGCCACAACATAAGCATTATCATTGATCTTTCACAATACGTGAAATGGAGCATACTTACGTGGTTTGAGCTTACTATATGTACCAACTGGGAACCACTCTTTGCACAATAATACCATCACATCATCACCTTCCTTGAAAATCTTGAGCCTATTACGCTTATCAGTAGCCTACTTATTTTTCTTCCCGGTACCCTCCAAACAAGCCTTGACAAATTCCTTGGTTTTCACAATCTCCTTAGCCAAATTTTCTTCCAACTTGATAACTCCAGGAACCTTTGGAAACTTGACCAAATCCACCACATGCTTTGGAATAGTACTATAAACTAGAGAAAATGGAGGTTTTTCCGTTGTTGAATGCACTGCACTGTTATAAGAAAATTTGACCTGAGGCAAAGCCAAATCCCATTGCTTCAGCTTCTCACC
Source organism: Rubia tinctorum (assembly GCA_032355605.1). NCBI lineage: Eukaryota > Viridiplantae > Streptophyta > Magnoliopsida > Gentianales > Rubiaceae > Rubia > Rubia tinctorum. The sequence continues at coordinate 3,178 of JAULKM010097927.1, forward strand.
ACAAACACCATTAATCCTATTTCCCAACTTTCTGTTCGTCACCTCAGTATTCCCGCCAGTCTAGGGATGGGCTGTAGAGCTCTTATTCAAAGAAGTCTCAATCCCCACACCACTAGCATCACATTCCACTTCAAAAACCTTATCAAAATAAGGCACAGCTAACACGAGGGCAGTACACAGCTTTTCCTTGAGCAAGGCAAAACTATGCTCCTGCTCAGGACCCCAATGGAATTTTCCCTTCTCCAAGCATTCAGTTATAGGAGCAGTCACATCACTGAAGTTTTGAGCGAAATACTTATAAAACTTAGCTAGACTGAGGAAACTAAGTACCCCCGTTACAGAAGTAGGTGCTTGTAAACCTGAATCCCATCTTAACCAACAACAAAACCCAGAAAAAATAACTTGGTGGTGCTGAACGTACACTTTTTCAGGTTAATGTACAACTGATTTTCTAGAAAAACCTGCAACACCTGCCTTCAATGCTCTAAATGTCCCCCTTGGTTTTACTATAAATCAGGATATTATCAAAGTAAACCACCACAAAAGAACTAATTAAAGGGTGTAAAACCTGATCAACCTCATAAAGGTACTATGGGAATTGGAAAACCCAAAAGGCATCACCAACCACTCGTACAGTTCGTCTTTGCTCTTGAAAACCATCTTCCACTCATCTCCAGGACTTATACAAATCTGATGATATCCACTTCGAAGATCAATATTCGATAACACCTTCGAACCCACCAACTCATCAAGCATGTCCTCCAATAGAGGAATTAGAAATTAATACTTGATAGTAATCTTGTTAATCGCCCTACTATCAACACACATCTGCCACTGATTTCCCTTCTTAGGAACAAGAAGAACAAGATTCGCACAAGGACTCATACTCTCACAAATGAACCCATTCTTCAGCAATTCTTCGATTTGTTCCCTTAGATTATCATTCTCCTTCAGGATCACACGATACTATGGGAGGTTTGGAAAGCTGGAGCCAGGAACCAAATCAATTTGATGCTGAATATCCCCCATAAATGGTAACTCACTTGGAAGCTTGTCACCAGTTAACTGCTCAAAATCCTCTAAAATCGCCTGCACTTCCACTGGAATCGATGTCTCCTCCTTCTTAGCACTCAGCAACCCCTTCATCACCACAGGATAGAACTAGTCGGCTTCAGCAATAGCCTCATCAAGTTCCTCTTCACCTCGTGTCATAACTAGAAAATTTGACTACATACTTCTTGTGACACTGTCAAAACGCTGAACATGAGCCATAGAAATCCTATGCCCGCTCCATGAAAACAACATAATGTTGCACGCCTCTTGTGTGTAACGTTATTATCTAACTGCCAAGGCTTCCCCAAAAACACATGGCACATATCCATATCCAGTACACCGCATATCACGTTCTCCCTATAATGCTTCACAATTGAAATAGGAACACTAAAAGTTAACATCACCTTCACCTGATTACCCTTACTAACCTAACCTAAGGTATGGTTTTTCATGAGGCTCGGTGGGTAAGTTCATATATTCAACTAACTTTGCATAAACAAGGTTTTTAGAGCTGCCATTATCCACAATTAAATTTCAAAACTTGTTATAAATTAAACAGTGGGTTCTGATAAGATTCTTATGCTGACCCTCATCCTTGGATGACAACAAAATTTGCTACAACACAATGCTGACCTTCTTTGTTGCTTCTCTTCGGCAAACTTAGATCCTTCATACTCATCCGCTGCATCATCATCGCCATCTTCTTCTAGGAGAGCCACGACTCTTAATGGAATTTTTTTTAAAATGTGCCCCACATTATAAAAATGAAAATACTTTTCACCATATGGCTTAGCACAGTTTAGGTTGTCTCTGCATTGATACCCTGGTTGGGAACACCCTTTTATCCTGCACGCCACCTGAACCACCACCACCACCAGTACTAGGGTTGGAGTCCTTGGTTACCACGGTCTTCTCCTTGCTTCTAGACAAATCGAAATTGCTTTGGGGCTGAACTTTTTGAAAGCCAGAAAAACCACCACCTCCACCACAAGGGGAGTTCTCCATCATCACCGCTTTCATGGCTAAAGTTTGAACCTCGGTCAGAGTCCACATGGTCTATAACCCAATCTTCTCCTAAATTTAAGGTTTTAGGCCACTAACATACCTAGCCACCTTCTGATTCTCAGACTCGCTAAGTTAATTGCATTTACAATAATGCATGAATTCTGTCATGTAGTCTTGCACTAACCTTTTTTCTTAGGAGTACTTAATGTATATCTTGTACAAAACCTGCTCGTAATTAGCGGGGGGAAATTGATCCAATGTCATCTACTTTATCTTTATCCATGATATAATCGGATTCTTGTTCCGCTTATGCCTTGAGTCAGCCAGCATGGCCCACCACACAACAGTCGTATTCTTCAACTTAACCTCGACCATCTTGACTTGCTTGTCCTCAGGAATTTCCATGACCTCAAAAAATCAATCCACTTCAATATGTCAATCCAGCAACTTCTCTACACCCATGGATCCAAAAAACAATGGGATATCAGCCTTAACCTGGTAATTAGAATTGTTCTATTGATTACCCTGGTTCATCCCAGTTCCCGTGACAGTTACTTCCTCATCTGAACTTGATGAATCATTAACAATATTCTTCCCTTCGGATTCATCCTAGCATATCGCTCACCATTTCTCAAAGTCTCCAATCGCATTAACAATGCCTCAATCTGCCTACTCAAAACAGAAAGTGTTGCGGTAATCGCATCCCCTTCCGCCTTGGTTAATGGTTGATCACCCATCATGAATCAATGAAAAAAGTCAGGGAAAATATTTCTCTGATACAAATTGATGCAGTCAGAATATCAAAGAGATCCGCAAGCATGAATCTTTGAAGAACAATCAAGGGTTGCAGGCACAAACCCTAGGTTTTGGTTCTGGAGTCTACCCGAGGGAAAATATTATTATGAAAGATAAAAATATTTGAATAGTATAAGAGATCCTTAAATACTATAATTAAACCCTGGAATGAAAAAAGGAAATTCAGATATAAAACAAAACCCAAAAAATAAGTAAAAATAGTAAATTACCATTTTGAGGCCTTAAACGGGCTCAAATGGCCAAAAAACACCCTGAAGCACGGTGTAACCATGGATGAACTTCTATTATTTTTCTCCTCATCGAGAAGGTTCCAACGGCACTAGCCTTACCTGATTCCGACTCCGGACGCAAAAGTTATGCTCAAAACCGCATCGAATCTTTGTAGCGATCTAAGGCTTCTTCAATCTTCACCACCATTCACCCTGCATCATGATAATAAAAAAATTAATCCAAAAAAACAAATAATTATAATTAGAGTGTGCTTTTGGATGATACAAATATGGAAAATACTAAAAATTAATTAAAAATAGCGTCGTTTAAATAATTTTTGAGAAAATGACACAAGTACCCCTGGTTGATAATTAAATAAGAAATCAACCAATAGAAAAGAATTTTTATTGTAGTGTGATTTGGGATAAAGGAGAAAATATAGAAATGCCCCTAGTTGTATATTCGTATTATAGTATGCTTTGTGAATATAAAGTGAAATATATGAATTCGAACAATATAAAATCCCAAAAATATTTCAAAACAAAATTGTTAAAGTAATTAATTACACAATGATTGAAATATCCATGATTGATGATAAATTTGAACCAAATATAGCAAAAAATCATTGTTAAAGTTTTTTTTGGATTGCGAAAAAATGATAGAAATATCCCTGTGTGTTAATAAAAAATGAATCCAAACAAAAGCAAAGAATCCTAGTTAGAGTGTGCTTTCAGATGATAAAAATATGGAAAATACTCACGTATAATTCAAAACGACGCTATCAGGTAGACATTTTCTATGGGGCGTATGCCTCCCAAAAGGTAGCGGAGGCGTGCAAAGGTTTCCCTAGGCCAAACACAGATTGACCCTCAAGTGAAAAGGCAGATGGGAGCTTGACTGCAAGATCCACAAGTCGAGCAGGAACAAAAGTTGTCCTTAGTGATCCGAGGGTGCCGGGTGGAAGGGTCGTCGCTCAACAAATAAAAGTTACTCTAGGGATAACATGCTGATCTTCTGGTTTCTCTCTTCGCATAGCGAGCCCCATTGGGAGACTCACACGATGGGCTATCAGCTTAGTGGTAGAGTGCGCCCCTGATAATTGCATTGTTGTGTCTGGGTTTTTGAGGGCTCTTAGCCACATGGATAGTTCAATGTGTTCATCGGCGTCTGACCCTGAGATGTGGATCATCCAAGGTACATTAGCATAACACCCCTGGTTGATGATAAAAGAAGAAATCAACCAATAGCAAAGAATCTTTATATTAGTGTGATTTGGGATGAAGGAAAAAATGATAGAAATTCCCCTAGTTTATAAAAAAAATGAAACCAAACAAAAGAAAAAAAATCTTATTATAGTGTGCTTTGTTAATACAAAGTGAAATATATGAATTCGAACAATATAAAATTCTCAAAAATATTTCAAAACATCATTCAATTAATTAATTAAACAATGATAGAAATACCCATGATTGATGATAAAATGAAACCCAACAAAGCAAAGAATCCTTGTTGTGGTGTTTTCATGAGTTATGGAAAAAATGACCAAAATACCCCTTGGTGATAGTAAAACATGAATTTTAAAAAGAAAAATATTTATTAGAGTGTTCTTTGGGATGATAAAAATATGAAATACTAAAAAATAATTTAAAACTATGTCATTTAAATTATTTTTTGGGAAAATAACAAAAATATCCCTAGTTTATAATAAAAGAAGAAATCAATAAATAGCAAAGATTATTTATTTTTGTGTGCTTTTGGATGGATGAGAAAATTATAGAAATGACCCTAGTTTATAAAATTACGAAACCAAACAAAAGCAAAAAAATTCTTAGCATAATGTGCTTTGTGAATACAAAGTGATATATATGAATTCGAACAATATAGAATTCTTCAAAATATTTCAAAACAACATCTTTCAAGTAATTAATTAAACAATGGTAGAAATACCCATGATTGAAGATAAAATGAAACTCAACGATGCAAAGAATTCTTGTTGTAGTGTTTTTTTAATTACAAAAAAAATAACTGAAATACCCCTAGGTAATAATAAAAAATGAATCCAAACCAAAGCCAAGAATCCTAATTAGAGTGTGATTTCGGAAGATAAAAATATTTTTAAAATAAAAAAAATTCAAAGTGACGTTGTTTATATAATTTTGGTAAATAGGACAAAAATACCCCCTTGGTTGATAATAAAAAAAATAAAGCAACCAATAGAAAATATTCATTATTTTAGTGTGCTTTGGGATGCTGATAGAAATGCCCCTAGTTGATAAAAAAGGGAAAGGAAAAAAAGGAAAAAATTATTATTATAGTTTGTGAATATAAAGTGAAATATTTGAATTTGAACAATATAAAAATTCTTGAAATATTTGGAAAAAAATATTCTTCAAGTAATTAATTAAAAAATGATAGAAATAACCTTGATTGATGATAAAATGAAACCCAACAAAAATAAACAATCATTTCTGTAGTGTTTTTTTGAATTACGGAAAAAATAACCGAAATACCCTTGAGTGATAGTAAAAGTGAATCAAAACGAAAGCCAAGAGTCCTAGTTAGAATGTGCTTTGAGATGATAAGATATGGAAAATACTTTAAAATAGTTCAAAAAGACGTCGTTTAAGGAATTTAGGAGAAAACAACAAAAATACTCATGGTTGATAATAAAAGAAGAAATCAACCAATTGCAAAGAATCCTTATTGTAGTGTGCTTTGGGATTTAGGAGGATATGATTGAAATTCCCCTAGTTTATAAAAAAAAAGGAAACCAAACAAAAGAAAAAAATTCTTATTATAGTGTGCTTTGTGAATATAAAGTGAAATATATGAATTCGAACAATATAAAAGTCCATAAAATATTTCTAAACAACATCGTTCGAGTAATTAAATTAAAAATTGATATAAATACTCATGATTGGTGATAAAATGAAACCCTACATAGCAAATAATCCTTGCTTTATTGTTTTTGGATTACAAAAATAATGACCAAAATACCCCTGGGTGATCAAAATGAATCCAAACGAAATCGAAGAATCCTAGTTAGAGTATGATTTGGGATGATAAAAATATGGAAAACACTCAAAAATATTTCAAAATGTCATCGTTTAAATAATAGGGATATATACCAATATAACCCCACCTACTTGAGTGAATACCAATATAACTCTCGGATAATTTTTAGTGCAAAAATAACCCTAACTAGTTGATTAAAGTGTCAATATAACCCGAGATACTATTTCAGGCATTGACCACACATGAAATGAGTAAATTACCATTTGCCCTAAAACCTAAAGGTATTTAGACAAATTTACCCTTTTGCCACCACCACCTACTCCACCTGACCACAACCACCACCACCACCCCTCCACCGGCCACCACTACCCCTTAAACCGATCATCGTTCCTGCTCCCACCCTGCAACCACCCGCCAGCTCAGACCTCGCAACTCCCGCCAACCCAGCCTCCACCATTGTTTCCTTCACCTGATCGTTTTAGACCTTCTCTCGCTAAATTTTGCCCCCACCCCTGTATCCTTCACCTAATTGATTTCGACATTCTCTCGTCAGCTTTAGCAATTTCCTCAATTGGCTAAACTCACTCAATTAAATACGGATGCAAAAATAGTCAAGCAATGGTCACGGCTGAGGCTCACCAAAAGGTGGTGGTAGCGGGGTTCAGACACGGGGCTCAAACGGGGGGGGGGGGGGACAAGGGTAAAGCAATGGTCGCGACTAAGGCTCATCGGAAGGTGGTGGTGACAAGGCTTATATGGAGGGCTTAGACGGAAGGTTCTCAGCCGCGCAAATTGGAGGCTTCCCAGTGGCGGTGAGATGGAGGGTTACCAATAGCGGCGAGATGAAGGGTTACCAGCGGGTGGGAGGGAATTACCAGCGGGGATTCAATGAAGGAGAAACAAATGTGAGAGATAAATAAAAATAAAATAAAATTAAGGGTTTGAAGGGTATAAAATGTAGCTTCTTTATTTTTTTTCATTTTTCAAAATTCTTCATAAGGGTAAAATAGTATTTTAACCAAATTTTAGCCAAAATCTGTTAAAATTGGTAAATTTGCACTTACATCAACTATCTAGGGTTATAATTGCACTTTCAATTATTAAAAGGTTATATTGACACTTACGTCAATTAGGAAGGGTTATAAAAACACATTTCGCTAAATAATATTTGAGAAAATAAAAAACAAATCCCCAGTTGATAATAAAATAAGAAATAAACCAATATGAAAGAAACCATATTGTAGTGTGCTTTAAAATAAAGGAGGAAATGATAGAAATGCCCCTAGTTGATAATAAAAACGAAACCAAACAAAACAAAATTCTTATTATAGTGTGCTTTATGAATATAAAGTGAAATATATGAATTTTAGAAGTATAAATTCTCTAAAATATTTCAAAACAACATCGTTCAATTAATTAGTTTTTTTTATTACGGAAAAATGACCAAAATACCCCTGGGGTATAATAAAAAATTAATTTAAACTAAAGCAAAGAATCCTAGTTATAGTGTGCATTGGGATGATAACAATATGGAAAATACTCAAAAATAATTCAAAACACCCTCATTTAAATAATTATGAAGAAAATGACAAAAATAACCTTCGTAGATAATAAAAGAAGAATTCAACCAATATCAAAGAATCATTATTGTAGTGTGCTTTGGGATAAAGGAGAAAGTGATAAAAATGCCCCTTGTTGATAAAAAAACATAATAATTTTTTTATTATAGTGTTTTTTGTGAATATAAAGTGAAACATATGAATTCAAACAATAGAAAATTCTCAAAAATATTTCAAAACAACATTGTTCCAATAATAACTAAACAATGATAGAAATACCCATGATTGAGGAAAAAATGAAACCCAACAAATCAAAGAACCCTTGTTGTAGTGTTTTTTTAATTATGAAAAAAATAGTAAAATAACCCTAAGTGATAGTACAATATAAATCCAAAAAAAAAAAATTAAAGGATACTAGTTAGAGTGTGCTTTGAGATGATAAAAATATGGAAAATGCTCAAAATAATTGAAAACAACGCTGTTTAAACAATTTTGAGAAAATGGCAAAAATACCCCTAGTTGATAATAAAAGAAAAAATCAACCAATAGCAAAGAATCTCTACTGTAGTGTGCTTTGGGATAAAGGAGAAAATGATAGAAATGCCCCTTGTTGATAAAAAAATAAAACCAAACAAAAGCAATTTTTTTATTATAGTGTGCTTTGTGAATATACATTTAAATATATGAATTCGAACACTATAAAATTCTCCAAAATATTTCAAACAACATTGTTCAAGTTATTAATTAAACAATGATAGATATACCATGATAAAATGAAACCAAAGCAAGCAAAGAATCCGTGTTGTAGTGGTTTTCGGATCATGGAAAAAATGACCGAAATACCCATGGGTGATAATAGTAAATGAATCCAAACAAAAGCAAAGAATCCTAGTTAGAGTGTGCTTTTGGATAGTAAAAATATGGAATATACTCAAAAATAATTCAAAACATCATCGTTTCAATAATTTTGGAGAAAATGACAAAAATATCCTTAGTTGATAATAAAAAGAGAAATCAGTCAATAGCAAAGAATCCTTATTGTAGTGTTATTTAGAATAAAGAGAAAATGATAGAAATTAATTCCCCACGTTGAAAAAAAACCAAAACAAATTTCTTGTTACGAATAAGAATTCGAACATTGAAATATATGAATTCAAACAATATAATTCTCCAAAAATATTTCAAAACAACATTGTTCAAGTAATTAATTACACAGTGATAGAAATACTCATGATTAATTATAAAATAAAACCCAACAAAGTAAAGAATCCTTGTTGTAGGATTTTTTTGAATTATGGAAAATTGACTGAAATACCCCTAAGAGATAATAAAAAATGAACCCAAACAAAAGAAAATAATCCTAGTTAGAGTGTCCTTTGGGATGATAAAAATATTGAAAATACTCAAAAATAAGTCAAAATGATGCCGTTCGAATAATTTGAGTAAATGACAAAAATACCCCTGGTTGATAATAAAAGAAGAAATAAACCAATAGCAAAGTTTCCTTATTGTAGTGTGTTTTGGGTTAAAGGATAAAATTATAGAATTTCCCCTAGTTGATAAAAAACTAAACCAAACAAAAGCAAAAAAAATAATTAATATAGTGTTATTTGTGAATATAAAGTGAAATATATGAATTCGAACAATATCAAAATTCTCAAAAATATTTCAAAAAAATATTTTTCAAGTAATTAATTGAACAATGATAGAAATACCCATGATTGATGAAAAAATGAAACCCAACAAAATGAAGATTTCTTGTTGTAGTGGTTTTCGGATTATGGAGAAAATGATCGAAACACCCGTGGGTGATAATAAAAAATGAACCCAAACAAAAGCAAAGAATATTAGTTAGAGAGTTCCTTGGGATGATAAAATATGGAAAATACTCAAAAATTTAAAACTACGTCGTTTAAATTATTTTGGGGATAATGACAAAAATACCTTGGTTGATAATAAAAGAAGAAGTCAATCACTAGCAAAGAATCTCTATTTTAGTGTGCTTGTGGATATAGGAGAAAATGATAGAAATGCCCATAGTTCATAAAAAAAATGAAACCAAACAAATGCAAAAAATTCTTAGTATAATGTGCTTTGTGAATACAAAGTTAAATATATGAATTCGAACAATATAGGATTCTCAAAAGTATTTCAAAACAACATCGTTCAATTAATCAATTAAACAATGATAGAAATACCCATGATTGATGATAAAACGAAACCCTACAAAGCAAACACTCCTTGTTGTAGTATTTTTTTGAAATACGAAAATAATGACCGAAATACCACTGGGTGATAATAAAAAATGAATCCAAACAAAAGAAAGTAATCCTAGTTAGAGTGTGCTTTTGGATGGTAAAAATACGAAAAATACTCAAAAATAATTCAAAACGATGTCATTTAAATAATTTTGGAGAAAATGACAAAAATACCCCTGGTTGATAATAAAACAAGATATTAGTCAATACCAAAGAATTCTTACTGTACTATAATTTGGGATAAAGGATAAAATGATAGAAATGCCCCTAGTTGATAAAAAAATTAAACCAAACAAAAGTAAAAATTCTTATTATAGTGTGCTCTGTTAATGTATATTGAAATATATGAATTCGAACAATATAAAATTCTAAAAAAATATTTCAAAATAATATTGTTCAAGTAATTAATCAAACAATGATAGTAATATCCATGATTGATGATAAAATAAAACCCAACAAAGCAAACCCTGTTTTAGGGGTTTTATCACAAAAATGACCTAAATACCCCGGGTGATAAGAAAAAATGAACCCAACCAAAAGTTAAAAATCCTCGTTAGAGTGTGCTTTAGGATGTTAAAAATATAGAAAATACTCAAAAATAATTCAAAACGATGTTGTTTAAATAATTTTTGGGAAAATGATAAAGATACCCCTGATTGATTATAAAAGAAAATATCAACCAATAGCAAAGATTACTTATTGTAGCGTGTTTAGGGATAAAGGAGAAAATGATAGAAGTGCCCCTCGTTGATAAAAAACAAAACCAAAAAAAAGCAAAAAGTTCTTATTATACTGTGCTTTATGAATATACAAACCAAACCAAAGAATCCTAGTTATAGTGTGCTTTTGGACAATAAAAATATGGAAAATACTCCAAAATAATTCAAAGCGGCGTCATTTAAATAATTTTGGAGAAAAAAACCCTGGCTGATAATAAAAGAAGAAATTAGTCAATACCAAAGAATTATTATTGTACTCTGATTTGGGATAAATGATAGAAATGCCCCTAGTTGATAAAAAAATGAAACCAAACAAAAATAAAAAAGCACACTTTAACTATCCCAACCCTAATATTTCCTTGAAATGGATTTTAAGAACTTACTTGCTGCCCAAGTTGAATTTTCAGATCAATTCCCCCATTCTCAATTGGGTTCGACTTCCTTTTCTTCTTCCGATTCGGATTTTGTTTTCTTTTCCTTTTTCAAAACTTGATTTCCTTTTTATTTTCTTTCTTTTTCAGCTACAAATCTGAATTTACACACTATATAACATTCACAATCAGAATCTTATTCCCCAAACAAGTCAAACCGTGTGCAACTTCCAAATTTTCAAAAATTGTGAAATAGCCCCCAAACTTTTAAAAATTGCAATTTAGTCCCGAATTTCCGATTTGTAATTCCAAATTCTCAAAATTTGATTCCCTTTATTTTAACATTTTGAAAATGTTTAGAAGAAAAATCGCCTATACAAAACTTGGAATAAGAAATCTGCGACAACTTCCTCTTGATTCAAATAAACTTTGAGGTATTCAAGATCATATAGATCAAGAATATGACACTATATATGGAAAACAACACAAGAATCTAATTTTTTGTATAAGGTGTAATCAATAATTCAAGATCACGGAATCAAAGAACGATAAAGAAAAACAAATGGGATTATGAGCATGCAATAATTTTTTAGAAGAGTTGACGAAATATATCACTAGCGCATAAACTGTATAAGATACCTAAAAATTACGAAATTGACCGAGTGGCGAAAGCGGATAATACTGTTAATGCTCAGACCTTTCAACGTCCTCTTGACTCGATTGAAGAATGTGAAGGTGGATAGTAATACCGAAGTATTCTAACTCTCAGACCCTTCGACTCTAGATTCAATCATCCTGCTAAGAAAGATCAGACAAACACAGTTAAAATATGACACAATTTTTTAAAATAAATTTATGACAAAAATTTCAAAAATAAAATAATGCAAGAACTCGAAACCCCTAAAGATTTTTGGCCTTGGGGACCTTTTTCTTTGCTCAGATACCAATTGATATGAATCTCCTTGTGAAGACTTTGGACTGCAGAATTTTAGATCTTTAACTAAACGAGGGATTTCACAAACTCTGGTATAGCCGCACAAACTGATCAAAACTAGCCCTCGGGATCTCGAACAGTTCGAGATTTATGAAGCTAACTAGCCTGCAGGGTTAGTTCACAAATCGAAGGTATTGATACTTAATTAACCCCCTGGATTAAGCAATAATGAAGATAGCTCGCAAGCACAGAGAATGATCTCAAAATTCTGAGTATATGATTGATAAAAAGGTGAGGAATGACTCGTTAATACCCCTCTATTTATAGGGATATATCTCTCCCAAAACCCTAATTACAATTGAAAACTTAATCAACTTATGGCAGCCTTAAGAAGCTAAACCCATATCTAACTAGATCTCCTAAAATAAATGGTAATCTACTCAATTCTTCTCCAAGCAACATTGAAGAATATTACATTATCTAATCTTACCAAATATAAGTATAATCAGAATAAAACTCAATATTTTTTGAAACCCTAATGGACTGGGTCAAAAATACTGGATTGAATTCAAAATTATCTCTTCAGAAGCCCACATGGCCAAGCTATGGATTGAAATAAAATAATATCACAATAATTTTAAAAAATCACACTAGCTCGTTAAAAACCTGGTGGAAAAAAGAGTATAGTGTTTTTCACGATGTTTTTAGTTAATCGACAAGCTTGAATAATTAATCCAAGCCCTAGCCAATTTAGTCTTGAGTTCTTCATCATGAAGTTGATCAATCAAAGCATTCAATGTCGCATCTCTAAGGTTCATTCTTGAACTTGTCATTGGTCCAACCATGTCACTTAGAGGATCCCGAACATAAGCCTTGAATGTTTGATCAAGTCGTGGAATGTCTTCATTTATGGTGGTAGTCGTCTTGTCATCTCCATCATTTCCTCCATGGTTGTCGTATGTATATGGAGATAAATCAACAACATTGAAGGTAGTACTAACACCATAATCGCCTGGTAAATCAATCTTGTGGGCATTATCATTCACATGCGCCAATACTTGAAAATGATCATCACCACGCAGACTCAATTTAGATTTCCGAGCATTCGAAAACCTCTCCTTCCGAAAATACAACCAAACCCAGTCGACCTCTTTAAATTGGACAAGTTGGCGGCCTTGGTTGGCTCTGTCAATATTCTGAGCATTTGTCCTTTTAATTCTCAATCGCACCTTCTCATGTAATCGTTTCACAAAGTTAGCCTTCTTTTCTTCATCCAAATTTCCCATCTGTTTAAAATTCAAAGGAATTAAATCAAGAGGTGTATTTGGTAAAAATCCAATAACAATCTAAAATGGAGGTAAATAAGTAGTAGAATGAACAGTGTGATTATAAGCAAACTCTACAATTAGAATGCACGCTTCCCAATTATTCAAATTTTTATGAACTAGGGCACTCGGAAGAGCCCCTAATGTGAAATTGGTGACCTCTATTTGTCCGTCAGTTTTCGGATGACTTGCCATAGAAAACAACAATTTCGTCCCTAACTCGCGCCGCAAGGCATTCCAAAAGTAGGATAAAAATTTGACATCTCTTTCTGATACTATGAACGTAGGAATTCCATGTAATCAGACCACTTCCTTCAGAAATAAATCCGCGACATGTTTTGCGTCATCTGTCTTCCTACAAGGAATAAAATGTGTCATCTTTGAAAATTAATCAACAACCACAAAGATAGAATCATTACCTGATTGAGATTGTGGTAATCCGAGAACAAAATCCATAGAAATATCAACCCAAGATGTGTAGGAACAGGTAAAGGAGTATACAAACTGAGAGGCGTAGTCTTAGACTTTGCCTTCAAGCAATCAAAATGTTCCGCAACAAATCCTACAGTGTGCTTTATGAATATAAAGTGAAATATATGAATTCGAACAATATAAAATTCTCAAAATATTTCTAAACAGCATCGCTCAAGTAATTAATTAAAAACTGATATAAATACCCATGATTGATAATAAAATAAAACCCGACATAGCATAGAATCCTTGTTTTAGTGTTTTTTCGTACTACAGAAGAAAAAAAAGATCGAAATACCCCTGGGAGATTGACAAATATGAATCCAAAAAATAAAGAATCCTAGTTAGAGTGTGCTTTGGGATGATAAAAATATGGGAAAAAACTCAAAAATGTTTCAAAACAGTGTCGTTTAAATATTTTTTGAGAAAATGAATAAAATACCCGTCGTTGATAGTAAAAGAAAAAATCAACCAATAGCAAAGAATGCTTATTTTAGTGTGCTTTGGGATAATGGAGGAAATGATAGAATTGCCCCTAGTTGATACTAAAAATGAAACAAAAAAAAGAAGATTCTTATTATAGTGTGTTTGATGTATATAAAGTGAAATATATAAATTTGAGCAATATAAATTCTCGAAAAATAACTCAAAACAATATCATTCAATTAATTAATCAATGATAGAATACCCATGATTAATGATAAAATGAAATCCAAAAACGCAAATAATCCTTGTTGTAGTGTTTTTTCAAATTACGGAAAAAATGATACCCACGGGTGATAATAAAAATGGAATCCAAACAAAAGCTAAAAATCCTAGTTAGAGTGTGCTTTGAAATGATAAAAATATGGAAAATACTCAAAAATAATTCAAAACAACGTCGTTTGAAGAATTTTGAAGGAAATGACAAAAACACCCCTGCTTAATATAAGAACAACTAAGAGCAAAGAATCCTAATTGTATTGTGTTTTGGGAGAAAGGAGAAAACGATAGAAATGCCCTAAGTTGATAGTAAAAAATGAAACCGAACCAAAGCGAAAAATCCTTATTACTGCGTGCTTTATGAATATAGAGTGAAATATATGAATTCAAACAAAATAAAATTAACAAATATTTCAAAATATCGTTCAAGTAATTAATGAAAAATGAAAAAAAAATTCTCATGATTGATATAAAATGATACGCAACATAGCAAAGAATCCTTGAGGTAGTGATTTTTAAGATTACGAAAAAATGACCCACATACCCCGAGGTGATAATAAAAAAATAAATCCTAAACAAAAGCAAAGAATTCTAGTCAGAGTGTGCTTTGGGATGATAAAAATGTGAAAACCCTAAAAAATAATTCAAAATGACGCATTAGCATAATTTTGGAGAAATGACAAAATTACCCCTTTTTGATAATAAAAGAAGAAATCAACTAATAACAAAGAATCCTTAATGAAGTGTGCTTTGGGATAACTGAGTAATGATAGAAATGCCCTAGGTGTTAAAAAACAAAAGCAAACAAAAGCAAAATATCTTATTATTGTGTGCCTTGTGAATATAAAGTGAAATATATAATTCGAACAATATAAAATTCTTGAAAAAATTTCAAAACAACATCGTTGAAGTAATTAATTAAACAATGATAGAAATACCCATGATTGATGATAAAATGAATCCCAACAAAACAAAGAATCCTTTTTAGGGTGCATTGTGTATGTTCATGGAAATAATTTTGGAGAAAATAAGAAAAATTCCCCTGATTGAAAATAAAAGAATAAATCAATCAATAAATAAATAAGAATCCTTATTGTAGTGTACTCTGGGATAAAAGAGAAAATTAAAAAAAATCCCCTAGTTGATAAAAAACAAAACAAAACAAAAGCAAAAACCCATTTTTAGGGTGCTTTGTGAATATACTAGAAATATATGAATTCGAACAATATTAAATTCTCCACAAAAATTTAAAACAACATCGTTCAAGTAATTAATTAAACAATGATTGAAATACCTACGATTGATGACAAATGAAACCCAACAAAGCAAATAATCCTTGTTGAACGATTTTTTAATTATGGAAAAATGACCAAAATACCCCTGTGTGATAGTAAAAAATAAATCCAAACAAAATCAAAGAATCCAAGTTAGAGTGTGCTTTGGGCTGATAAAAATATGGAAAATAGTCAAAAATAATAATTCAAAACAACGTTGTTTAAATAATTTTGGAGAAAATGGCAGAAATACCCCTGGTTGGCAATAAAAGAGTAAATCAATCAATGGAAAAGAATCCTAATTTTAGTGTACTTTTGGATAAAGGAGAAAATTACAAAAAAAATCCTCTAGTTGATAAAAAAATGAAACTAAACAAAAGCAAAAAAATCCTTTTTAGGGTGCTCTGTGAATATACATGGAAATATATGAATTCAAACAATATAAAATTCTCCAAAATATTTCAAAACAATATCGTTCAAGTAATTAACTAAATAATAAAAGAAATACCCACGATTGATGATACATGAAACCCAACAAAGCAAATAATCCTTGTTGTAGTGGTTTCAAATTACGGAAAAAATGATCGAAACACTTCTGGGTGATAGTAAAAAATAAATCCTAACAAAAGCAAAGAATCCATGTTAGTGTATGCTTTGGGATGACAAAAATATGGAAAATAGCCAAAAATAATTCAAAACGACGTCGTTCAAACAATTTTAGAGAAAATGACAAAAATACTCCTGGTTTACAATAAAAGAAGAAATCAATCAATAGAAAAGAATCCTAATTGTAGTGTACTCCAGGATAAAGGAGAAAATTACAAAAATTCCCCTAGTAGATAAAAACGAAACAAAAGAAAAGAAAAAAAAATTGTTTTAAGGGTTCTTAGTGAATATACATGGAAATATATGAATTCGAACAACATAAAATTCTCCAAAACATTTCAAAACAACATCGTTCAAGTAATTAATTTAACAATGAAATAAATACCAATAATTGATGATAAAATGAAACCCAACAAAGCAAAGAATCCTTCCTGTAATGCTTTTTTATGTATTATGGAAAAAATGATCAAAATACCTCTAGGTGATAATAAAATTAAACCCAAACAAAAGCATAGAATCCAAGTTAGAGTGTACTTTGGGATGATAAAAATATGAAAAATACCCAAAAATAATTCAATACGACGTCATTTAAATAATTTTGGAGAAAATAGTAAAACTAACCCTGGTTGACAATAAAAGAAGAAATCAATCAATAGAAAGCAATCCTTATTGTAGTGTACTTTGGGGTAGAGGAGAAAATCACAAAAATCCCCATAGTTGATAAAAAATGAAACAAAAGCAAAAAAAACCCTTTTTAGGGTGCTTTGTGAATACACTTAGAAATATATGAATTCGAACAATATAAAATTCTCCAAAATTTCAAAACAACATCGTTTGAGTAATTAGTTAAACAATCATAGAAATACCCATGATTGATGATAAATGAAACCTAACAAAGCAAATAATCCTTGATGTAGTGGTTTACGAATTACGGAAAAGAATGACCGAAATACCCCTGAGTGATAATAAAAATGAACCCAAACAAAAACAGAGAATATAAGTTAGAGTGTATTTTGGGATGATAAAAATATGGAAAATAGCCAAAAATAATTCAATACGACGTCAATTAAATCATTTTGGAGAAAATGACAAAAATACCCCTGGTTGACAATAAAAGAAGAAATCAATCAATAGCAAGGAATTCTTATTGTAGTGTACTTTGTGATAAAGGAAAAAATTACAAAAATTCCCCTAGTTGATAAAAAAATGAAACAAAGCAAAAGCAAAAAAAAGTCCCTTTTAAGGGTGCTTTGTGAATATACATGGAAATATATGAATTTGAACAATATAAAATTATCAAAAATGTTTCAAAACAACATCGTTCAAGTAATAATCAAACAATGATCGAAATACCCTTGAATGATGATAAATGAAACCCAACAAAGCAGATAATTCATGTTGTAGTGGTTTTCGAATAACAAAATGACCAAAATACCCCTTGGTGATAGTAAAAACTAAATCCGAACAAAAGAAAAGAATCCAAGTTACAATGTGCTTTGGGATGATAAAAATATGGAAAATAGTCAAATATAATTTAAAATGACATTGTTTAAATCATTTTTGGAGAAAATGACAAAAATACCCCTGGTTGACAATAAAAAAAGAAATCAATTAATAGCAAATAATCCTAATTGTAGTGTACCTTGGGATAAAGGAGAAAATTACAAAAATTCCCCTAGTTGATAAAAAAATGAAACAAAACAAAAGCAAAAACATCCTTTTTAGGGTGCTTTGTGAATATACATGGAAATATATGAATTCGAACAATAAAAAATTATCCAAAATATTTCAAAACAACATCATTCAAGTAATTACTTAAACAATGATAGAAATACCCATGATTGATGATAAAATGAAACCCAACAAAGCAAATAATCCTTGCTCTACTGGTTTTCGAATTATGAAAAAATGATCGAAATACCCATGGGTGTTAATAAAACATAAATCCAAACAAAAGCAAAGAATCCAAGTTAGAGTTTGCTTTGAGATGATAAAAATATGGAAAATAGTAAAAAAATAATTCAAAACGGCGTCATTTAAATAATTTTAGAGAAAATGACAAAAACACCCCTCGTTGACAATAAAAGAAGAAATCAATCAGTAACCAAGAATCCTAATTGTAGTGTACTTTGAAATAAAGGAGAAAATTTTAAAAAAATTCCCTAGTTGATAGAAAAATGAAACAAAACAAAAGCAGAAAATTCTTTTTTAGGGTGCTTTGTGAATGTACATGGAAAGATATGAATTCAAACAATATAAAATACTCCACAATATTCCAAAACAACATCGTTCACGAAATTAATTAAACAATGATAGAATTACCAACGATTGACGATAAAATGAAACCCAACAAAGCAAAGAATCTTTGATGTAATGTATTTTATGAATTATGGAAAAATGACCAAAATACCCTTGGGTGATAATAAAAATGAACTCAAGCAAAAGAAAATAATCCAAGTTAAAGTGTGCTTTGGAATGATAAAAATATGGAAATACCCAAAAAATAATTCAATACGACGTCATTTAAATAATGTTGGAAAAAATAACAAAAATACCCCTGGTTGAAAATAAAAGAATAAAAGAATAAATAGCAAAGAATCTTTATTGTAGTGTACTTTAGGATAAAGGAAAAAATTACAAAAATTTCCCTAGTTGATAAAAAAATGAAACAAAACAAAAGCAAAAAAAAAAAATTTAGCGTGCTTTGTGAACATACATGGAAATATATGAATTCTAACAATAAAAAATTCTCCAAAATGTTTCAAAACAACATCGTTAAAGTAATTAATTAAAAATGATAAAAAATACCCATGATTGATGATAAATGAAACCCTACAAAGCAAATAATCCTTATTGTAGTGGTTTCGAACTATGGCAAAAATGATGGAAATATCCCTGGGCGATAATAAAAAATGAATCCAAACAAAATCAAAGAATCCATGCTAGAGTATGCTTTGGGATGAAAAAAATATGGAAAATAGACAAAAATAATTTAAAATGACGTCGTTTAAATAATTTTGGAGAAAATGACAAAAATACTTATGGTTTAAAATAAAAGAAGAAATCAATCAAAAGCAAAGAATACTAATTTTAGAGTACTCTAGGATAAAGGAGAAAATACAAAATTCTTCTAGTTGATAAAAAGAGAAATAAAACAAAAGCAAAAAATCTTGTTATAAGGCTTCTTTGTGAATATACATGGAAATATATGAATTCAGACAATATAAAATTCTCCAAAATATTTCAAAACAACATTGTTCAAGTAATTAATTAAACAATGATACTAATACCGATGATTGATGATAAAATAAAACCAAACAAAGCAAAGAATCCTTCTTGTAATGTTTTTTACGAATTACGAAAAAATTATCAAAATACCCCTACGTGATAATAAAAATGAACCCAAACAAAAGCATAGAATCCAAGTTAAGTGTAATTTGGGATGATAAAAATATGAAAAATACCCAAAAATAATTCAATACGATGTCATTTAAATAATTTTGGAGAAAATAGCAAAATTACCCCTGGTTGACAATAAAAGAAGAAATCAATCGATAGCAAGGAATTCTTATTGTAGTGTACTTTGGAATAAAGTAGAAAATCACACAAATGCCCCCAAGTTGATTAAAAAAATGAAACAAAACAAAATCAAAAAGTCCTTTTTTGGGGTGCTTTGTAAATATACATGGAAATATATGAATTCGAACAATATAAACTTCTCCAAAATATTTCAAAACATCGTTCAAGTAACTAATTAAACAATCATAGAAATACCCATGATTGATGATAAATGAAACCCAACAAAGCAAATAATCCATATTGTAGTGGTTTTCGAAGTATGAAAAAATGACCGAAATACCCCTGGGTGATAATAAAAACAAATCCGAACAAAAGCAGAGAATCTAAGTTAGAGTGTATTTTGGGGTGATAAATATATGGAAAATAGCCAAAAATAATCCAATACGACGTCATTTAAATAATTTTGGAGAACATGAAAACAGTATACCCCTAGTTGACAATAAAAGAAGAAATCAATCAATAGCAAGGAATCCTTATTGTAGTGTATTTTGGGACAAAGGAGAAAATTATAGAAATTACCCTAGTTGATAAAAAAATCTGTACAAAAGCAAAAAAAAATAGTATGCTTTGTTCATACATGGAAATATATGAATTTGGAAAATATGAAAAATTCCTAAAATTTTCAAAACAACACCGACCAAGAAATAAATTTAAAAATGATAGAAATGCCCATGATTGATGAAAAAATGAAACCCAATAAGGCAAAGAATCATTGCCGGAATGTTATTTTGGATTATAGAAAAATGGCCGAAATAATAAATGAATCCAAAAGAAATCAAAGAATTCAAGTTATAGTGTGCTTTGGGATGACAAAAATAAAGAAAATTCTCAAAAATATTCAAAACGACATAGTTTAAATAATTTTGGAGAAAATGACAAAAATACCCCTTGTCGATAATAAAATAAGAAATCAATCCATAGCAAAGAATCCTTATTGTAGTGTACTTTGGGATAAAGGAGAAAATTATAGAAATTGGAAAAAAATAAATATAAACAAAAGCAAAAAAATAAATTAGTATGCTTTGTTCATACATGCAAATATATGATTTCGAAAAAGAAGAAATTTTCCAAAAAATTTCAAAAAACACCATTTTAGAAATTAATTAAACAATGATAGAAATGCCCATGATTGATGATAAAATGAAATCCAACGAGGCAATGAATCCTTTCTTCACTATTATTTTGGATTATGGAAAAAATGACCGAAATACCTCCAAGTGATAATAATAAAATGAATCCAAAAGAAATCAAAGAACCCAAGTTATAGTGTACTTTGGGATGATAAAAATATTGAAAATTCTCAAAAAATTCAAAACGGCGGAGTTTAAATAATTTTGGAGAAAATGACAAAAATACCCCTGTTTGAAAATAAAAGAAGAAATCAATCCATAGAAAAGAATCCTTATTGTAGTGTACTTTGGGATAGAGGAAAAATTATAGAAATTTCCCTAGTTGATAAAAAATAAATGAAAATAAAAGCAATAAAATAAAATATTAGTATGCATTGTTCATACATGGAAATATATGAATTCGAAAAATATGAAATTATTTAAAAAAATCAAAAATACACAGCTCAAGAAATTAATTAAACAATGATAGAAATGCTGATAAAATGAAACCCAACAAGGCAAAGAATCCTTGCTGCAATGTTAGTTTGGATTATGGAAAAATGACTGAAATACCTCTGGTTGATAATAAAAATTGAATAAAAAAGAAATCAAAGAATCCATGTAATAGTGTGCTTTGGGATGAAAAGAACATGGAAAATTCTCAAAAAATATTCAAAACGACGTAGTTTAAATAATTTTGGAGAAAATGACAAAAATACCCCTGGTCAACAATAAAAGGAGAAATCAATCTATAGCAAAGAATCCTCATTGTAGTGTACTTTGGGACAGAGGAGAAAATTATAGAAATTCCCCTAGTTGATAAAAAAATCTAAACAAAAAATAATAATAATAAAGTAGTATGCTTTGTTCATACATGGAAATATATGAATTTGAAAAATATGAAATTTTCTAAAAAAAATCAAAACAACACCGATCAAGAAATAAACTAAACAATGATAGAAATGTCGATGATTGATGAAAAATTAAACCCAATTAGGCAATGAGTCCTTGCTGCAATGTTATTTTGGATTATGGAAAAAATGAGTGAAATACCCCGGTTGATAATAATAAATGAATCCAAAGGAAATCAAAGAACCCAAGTTATAGTGTGTTTTGGGATGATAAAAATATGAAAAATTCTCAACAAAAATTCAAAACGGCGGAGTTTAAATAATTTTGGAGAAAATGACAAAAATACCCATGGTCGACAATAAAAGAAGAAATCAATCCATAGCAAAGAATCATTATTGTAGT
Source organism: Rubia tinctorum (assembly GCA_032355605.1). Lineage (NCBI taxonomy): Eukaryota > Viridiplantae > Streptophyta > Magnoliopsida > Gentianales > Rubiaceae > Rubia > Rubia tinctorum. The sequence goes on from JAULKM010097927.1 coordinate 25,438, forward strand.
GTACTTTGGGATAGAGGAGAAAACTATAGAAATTTCCCTAGTTGATAAAAAACAAATCAAAATAAAAGCAAAACAATAAAATATTAGTATGCTTTGTTCATACATGAAAATATATGAATTCGAAAATATGAAATTATTCATACAGTGTTCAGGTAATTAATTAAACATTGATATAAATACTCATGATTGATGATAAAATGAAACCCAACAAAGAAAGGATCCGTTCTGTAGTGTTTGTTTTTTTAATTACGAAAAAAACTGAAATACCCTTAGGTGATAGTAAAAATGAATCCAAACAAAATCCAAGAATCCTAGTTAGAGTATGCTTTGAGATGATAAAAATATGGAAAATAGTGAAAAATAGTTCAAAAAGACGTCGTTTAAATAATTTAGGAAAAATAACAAAAATACTCCTAGTTGATAGTGAAAGAAGAAATCATACAATAGCAAATAATCCTTATTGTAGTGTGCTTTGGGATTAAGGAGGATATGATAGAAATGCCCCTAGTTGATAAAAAAATGAAACCAAACAAAAGAAAAAAATCTTATTATAGTGTGCCTTTTGAATATAAAGTGAAATATATGAATTTGAGCAATATAAATCCTCAAAAATATTTCAAAATTATGAGACGTAAAATGCATGTATTTTACGAAGCATTTAACATCTCTTTTGTTGTCTTTTTGTTGGAAGATTGCTAGATTTAGATAGGTTTACATCATAAGGGGTTTAGATAACCATTTTCGATTTTCGTATCTAAATCCTTCATTTTGTAACCTATTTTGATTTAAATGGATTTTTGGTCCTTACGAGCATCTAGATTCCTTTTTGTGAGCTTAATCTGTAGATTGCTCCTAAGCACTTTAGAGTATTTTATTGAAGACCATTCACAAGGATGGTAGAAGATTGAAGGCCATGAGTTAAAACGTGGTAGAAGATAAACGGGTCGGAGAAGAAAGACAAAGAAGCGGATGAATTGTGATCCAGAAGTTTGAACCTAGTTATGGAAACAATACGAGAATAACCAACCTCTGAGGGTGGTACCATTGGATTCCTCTTCTCGAGCACTATAAAATTGACTACAAGAACTCTCAAAACGGATCAACGGTTCACCCGTAGAGATGGAATTTTGAAGAAAATGCCAATTATTCTGGAAATTGGTAGAAGATGGGCAGGAGGCTTGACATGGCTAGTGTCAATTTGACACGGTCGGTGTCAATTTGACACGATCCGTGTCAAAGAGCCCAACAGCCATTTTATTGATTTTCTCTTTTAATTATTAGACTATAAATAACCCCCTTCTTCCCCCATTTGTGTAAGCCTGACTTGGGCACTCAAAACCCTAGTTTTTTCTTCATTTTTGTACTTCTTCCATGGATTCTTGTAGATTTGTTATGTATTTTCATTATCAAGGCTAGATTTCATCTTGGGAGCAATTGGTAAGCATTTCTAGCATGATATTGTGAGACTTGGTTTATCCTATTTTGTGCTTTGATTATCAACTATGTT
>JAULKM010097928.1:0-11024 GCA_032355605.1 Rubia tinctorum
TCGTATGCTTTTATGCTTTAAATTAATTTCGTATTTAATTTTTAGCATGAACTGTAATGCATGATCAATTAATAAAAATATTCTTTTGATGCATGCTTGTGTTAATCTTATTTTCGAGAATTTAATTGTGATATTTCCAATATAAACTCAAACAAGTTATTATGTAAGAACCTCACATGTAAATTTTCTCCAAGTCTTTTGCGCACCACCTCCAAATTATAAAGGAAGTACCGACTAGTTACATTTGAAGCACTTGTAAGTTATAGTTGAAGTACCCACGAGTTATTATATAAGAACCTTATAATTAAATTTTCTCCAAGTTGTTTCTGCAACACCCCCAAATTGAAAAAAAGGAAGTACATACGGGTTACATTGAAGTACTTATAAGTTATAGTTGAATCACCCATGAGTTGTTATTACATCACCTTATAGTACATTTACTCCATGTTTTCGTAGCACCTTTAATTTATAAAGGAAGCACCTACAGACTATAATTGAAGCACTTATAATATGTAGTTGAAGCACCCTCTGAGTTGTTATTACAACACTTTATAGTTACATTTACTCAAAAAATAACTTATAAAGGAAAAATATAAATGTTAAACTAATTTGTTATTACAACACTTTATAGTGTTAAACTATAAATGTTAAACTAATTTGTGTAGTTTGCTAAGCTATGGGATGCAGGGAAAGTGTGAGTTTTTCCGAGGAAGTATGCGTTGAGAGGATAATTCGGGATACGGGTTGGATTATGCATCGTTCGGAAAGCCATTGTTTAGTTCTAATTAATTTTGATGTTTGATTTTTCTTTTTAATCTGAATACTTAATTTATCTAAATCAATGGTCAGGATTTGTTAAGCACGAGCCGTAATTATTAAGAAAGTTGCTTAATAGGGGGCCGATGTAGAGGAGAAAGGAGTCGAAGATCGAAAAAGGAAGAACTAGGACGATAGTGTAATACTCCATTATGTTACGCACTCCATTATGAATATTCCCGTATAGACATGGAAAATACATTAAGATGTATTTGATAGGATCATGTTCGAGCGGATTTCAATTTGGAGTTACAAGTAAACTTTTTAAAATTTTACACTTAGGTCCCTCCAAAAAGTTGGATGCGTCGAATAACAAAATTGACAATACCAAAGTGCAATTCACCAAGAAACTATCGTGATTTTCTGATTTGGACCTGCAAAGGGGAACAGAGGGGTCTTGAATCAAAACAATGATTACATCTACACATTTTTTGTAATTTACACTGTGGTTCTCAAATATTACAAACACACCATTCTCTCTCCAAATTATACTTTTTACCTGCCAAAAAAAGGGGAAGGTGAACATTAAATCCACTCATAGCACCGGCATTAAATAACATATACACGTGCTAGTTATTTTCCCACCATAATTTTACCGGCCAAAATTACTAGTTCGGTCATGGGCACCGGTATTAGCACCACTATATGTCATTCAGACAAAACCAATGCTGAAAAATATCAAATTCAGACATTATTTCTTCAAAGGTACTGGTATTTAGTGAATTAGTGTTGGATTTATTCATAAACACCGGTATTAGCACTAGTATATCTCATTCAAACAAAAGTGGTGTTGGAAAATATCAAATTCAGACATTTTTTCTTCAAAGGCACCGATATATAGCACCGGTATTTAGTGAACCGTTGCTGGATTTTTTCATAAGCCCGACATTATCACCAGTCTATGTCATTCAGACAAAACCGGTGCTGAAAAATATCAAATTTAAACATATTTTCTTCAAAGGCATCGGTATCCATCACCGGTATTTAGTGAACCGGTGTTAGATTTATTTATAGGCACCGGTATTTTGGTTCATTTGCTAAATTACTAGTGCCTATGATAATGTTAGCACCGGTATTACTCTTCCATCACTGACATACCGGTGCCTACGTACCTGTTTTCTAGTAGTTACAAGGATGTATATAACAAAGTTGATTGATTAATTACGTGATCTGCTACGATTACTAACATGCTCTTAATTACTCACGGAGGGAGTTGTTTTTTATTAACTATTCACATTATTGAAGAAGCAAAAGCAAAAGGAAGAGCTATAGAGAGAAAGTTATTAAAAAGAAGCAAAAGCAAAAGGTCGCTCGTTGTTCACCTTCTTCTTCTTACTCTCGTTGCCGGAGAATTGTATGGCGCCGCCGCTATCTACAGAGAAAAAGTGAGCCTTGCTCTCTCCGTCACCCAGTACGGAAGCACCTCCGATGGATCAAATACCTTCGCCACAGCCTCAAGCCCAACAACTTCACCGTGTTGGGGAAAATTAATCTCCTTTAGAATCAAGATAGAGAAAAAGAAAGCAAGAAACAGAAAACAGATTTTAACGTAGTTCACCAAACATGTTGGCTACCTCCACGACCAGAAACAGATTAATCTTAATACCCAAATGGGCCTGACAGATTACAAATGGAAGACATTACGTCACGCATGACCACCCGATCCAAATTACAGATAAAAAATAGGCGATTTATAAATTAGAACAAATGTCTACAAAACTCACTCTTAACAACTATTTCTGTATTTATAGGAGTCCAAGTGCAGATCAAAAGTTTTCATTCATGAACCCAACTCTTGAAGTTGTCATTCATGGACCCAACTTTTGAAGTTGTCATTCATGAACCAACCATTGAGTTTCCAATTCATGATTCCAAAACTCTTAACTTCCTAATTAATTAAGGTTTGGAATTTGAAGAGATGGCCAACAATTCCCCTCTCTATTCAAAGTTCCAAATACATATCAAGAGCTAGATGCTGACAGAGGAATATCTCAGATTCAGATGCACATTGATTGTGCCAGATGTACTAGATGCTCAATAGTTGTTCCAGGTGTACCAGATGTGCGATGATTGTCCCAGATGGACCAGATGCACGATGGAGGTGCTAGATGTATCAGATGCACTATAGTTGTGCTAGATGTACCAGATGCACTATAATTTTGCTAGATGTACCAGATGCACAATGACGGTGCCAGATGTACCATACGCACGGTGATGGTGCCAAATTTACTAGGTGCACGGTGGTTGTGCCAGATGTAACATACAACTACAGATGCACGGGATAAGTGCCAGACAAAGGTACTGGAGGTACCCAGATACCACCAAACAAAATAAATCCAACCATGAAAGGATTAATTAAAAATAACATATTTCACCAAGTTCAATCAAGAAAGGGCATGTGACAGAACATACAAGTTTTAGAAAATTCACACCAGAAAGAATTTACCAGCGGAATAAGATAAATGTTAACAAGGTCAACCAATAAAGAACTTGACAAACACAACAACTCATGAATCCTAATAGAGTCGACAGAAACAGACTTATTCTCAGACTCGCCAACAGATCACCTAAGCTCACATTTTTTCTTCTTCTTTATTCTAATCTTGAAACGAAAGCTTCAACGAACCATTAGCTCTGATTCCAGTTGTTGTATCACCGACTATCTCTGATACCAATTGTTGGGAAATAAATCTCCCGAACAGCTCAGAATCAAGATGTCAAAAAAAGAAAGCAAGAAAATAGAAATACAGATTTAATATAGTTCACAAAACATGTTGGCTACCTCCACGACCAGAAATAGATCAATCCTGTTGCCCAAACAGAATACAGATCAATCTAGATTATAGATATAGGATGTGTGATTTATAGACCATAACATATGTCTACAAAACTCACTCCTAACAACTCTAACTCTCCCTTTATTTATAAGAGATCTATTGCAGATCAGGAGTCTTCATTCATGAACCCCAACTCTTGAAGTTCATATTCATGAACCAACCTTTGAGTTTCTGATTCATGAATCTAAAACTCCCAAATTTCTAATTAATTGAGATTTGGGATTTGAAGAGATGCCCAACACATAGACGATAAGGATGGAAAACACATGTGCTAGGCTGGAGGATGCACCACACTTCACGGAGTGTGGAACACAAGCGCACACATATTTGGAAAGAAAAAGACCACTTGTGAAAAACGGAGAAGACCGCTGGTGGAAAACAGAAAAGAAGTCGTTGGAGAGCATGTGAAATCGCCTGTCAGAGATCGAAGATCAAAACTAGTGAAAATCTGGCGGTCATCTGGTGGTTTTTTGACAGTGTTTTCCAGGCAATCGATGGTTTCGTTTATTGAATTTGGCAACAAAAGAAAAAATGAGAAAATAAAATGAATTTTTATAATTATGATACATATGCACCACCGTTATTCTATTTATGAAGAAATGCCTCCACTTTTGAGTAGTTTTTTTATAAAGAAACCCCATCCCAATTAGAATATATAATCATTGCATAAGAGCGTGTGCAATGAGATTTCTTTGTGGTTTTTTATTGGAAAGAAACTACGAAGAAACCACAAATGAAAAAACCACAAATAAATCACAAGGCTCCAAAATCATGGTTTCTTTGTAGTATCTATTGTAATAGTTGTTCTTAAAAGCAACCGCCTCATCCCATATTCTTCTCTACTTGCGGATCCCCCTGTCAGCTCCAACAAACCCACACAACCCCCTTTTTTATTTTCACCCTCCCAACCCCCACCCCTTTACCTTTCCTTGTCCATGTACTCTTTTTTTTCAACTTTAATCCTTTAGATTTGATATTTAATTAATAGATATTTAATTTAAAATTGTGATCTCCTTTTTTATATTAAAAAGTTACTTTTATATTAATTTTTTTATTAAAAATATACTTTTATATTTAAAAAGGCTACATTAAATTTTTTAGTTATTTTTATTTTTAAATTCTTTTATTTTTCAATAATTGGTCATATTAGATCAATATTTTGATTTTTGATTTAATAAATGGTCATATTAGATCAATTTTTTGTATTTAATTATTTATTGTAATTTTTCTAGTCGCAATAATTCGTCATTTCAAATGTAATGTTCTTTAAAATCTATTTCTCTATTATTTAATTTTCCTTCATAAAATAATTTTTAACAACAAAATTAAATTTAAAAATGAAATTAACAAAAAAAATTCAATAAAAAAAATTACAAGTCTATTATTAAATTTCACATTTCAATTTATTTTGAGTGGGAAAATTTATTTAAATTTCACACTGAAGGTAAAATTAATGAGTAGAATAGAGAAAATTAAGTGGAGTCCATGAATTGGTTTCTTCATTATTTCTACCATTGTGGAAGTAAAAATGGAGTGGTTTATTTGTGGTTGCTTTTGGTAGAGTGGAAGAGAGAAATCGAATATTTAATGGAAAGAAACCACAAGAGTGGTTTCTTCCATTGTACATGGCCTAATGATCTTTGCCTAAAGTTTAGACTGTCTAAAATAATAGTTTGTGTATATAATTTCCATGTTTACTTATCCATGATTGAATATATGTTGATTTTGAATTTTGGGTCAATGTTTACTTAAGTCTGGGTGAGTGATGACCAGATACTAAAGAGTTCCAACCAAAGACCGATCGAGTGTCGGGTTCTTCAACTGTGAACTCGTACTGTTGTGAAGTTGGAAATTCGGTAGAAATGGAGTAGAGGCAGGCGCTGCATCTGATATACCAACCCAAGAGAGAATATCTCGAACTTACTTTGCTTGACCCAGAAGAAGGCCAAAAGCAGTAGGCGTAACTTCCAGGCCAAGAAAGTAACGTAACACACTAAGATCCTTAATGGAAAAATCTTGATGGGTGCGATCAATTAACTTCCAAATAAGTGAAGTCATTCCCAATCAAAATAATGGCGTCGACGCAGATAAGCAGATAGTTCACTGAAGAACCCCGAGACAACACAAATAAAAGCGTATCAGCCGAGTTGCAGTGAAAACCAAGCTGAAAAAGATAGGGGCTGAACCGCTGAAATCATGCTCGAGGAGCCTGGTTTAGAACATAAATTCCCTTAAGAAGATGACATACATAGTCTGGATGAACAAGATCAAGGACGCCATTGAGAAATGTGTTCTTCACTTCCAACTGATGAAGGGGCCAGGCTTACATGGTAGCAATGACAAGGACTGTCCGAACTATAGAAGCTTTGACCACGGGACTAAAGGTGTGGTCAAAGTCAAAACCGAGAATCTGAGAAAAACTTGTGCCACTAAGCGTGCCTTATATCGATCAACTGCACCATCTGGTCTGAAATTCAGTTGATAAACCCACTTGGAGCTAACAATGTTGACATTTGAAGGGCGGGGAACAAGATCCCATGTACGCTGATGATGAAGGGCTGCAATATCCTCATCCATAGCAGAAACCAAGGCTGGATCCTGAAGTATAGATCGATAAACTGCCGGCTTCTTCTAAGACAGAAGATTAGCTAGAATACCATATGCATGAATATCCGAGTAATCATGATGCTGAATAGCGCTAGCCACAGAATGAGTGACCATCGTGGGAGGACGTGCCGGAGGTGGCGCAAGAGTGGCCAAAGGAGCACTGTCAGGGATAGGACAGGTTTGCCCGATTTAGGTGATGCTACCGGGTTGATCGGCGGAGAATTCTAGCCAACGGTTCAGGCCAAGGGGACGGCGGCCAGTGCTTGGTCCGGGTCAGCTAAACAAATGGTGCAAGGTAGTGGGGTCGATGAAACCGACTGAGGTGGTGGCGGTGCCGACTGAGACTCAGGGTCAATGCATGCGGAGACGTCCAACATCGAAGAAGGAGAACCAATTCCTGAATCCGTAGACAGAGCAAAAGGAAAATACATATCATCAAACCTAGCATGCAAAGTAACATGAACCTTCTCCGTCAATGGATCGAGATACCAACACCCCTTCTATTGAGAACTGCACCCAATGAAAATACAAGGAATGCTACAAGGAGGCATCTTATGATAAGGAAATGCTAAACAAATGGAAACACTCGACAACCGACGGGATCCTAATGATACAAAAATCATAAGGTGTAGAATCTTGTAAGACAGGAGTATGTAGATAATTGATAATGTAGATAGCCATCGTAAACGCAACATCCCAGCAAAATATTGGAAGAAGTGAATGAAACAACATTGTAAGGCCCATTTCTGTAGCACGGCGGTGATTGCGTTCTGCACGCTCATTTTGCTCCAGAGTAGATAGACAAAAAACCTGATGATGCATCCCTTTCGCCGCAAAATTAGAAGGGAGACGAGTGCTAAGAAATTTAGTTCCACCATCACTCTGAAAAACCTTTTTTTTTGTGCAGAAAACTGATTTTCGACAAATGCCTCAAACTGCATATAGGTGTCAACAAAATCTGATTTTTGAAAAAGTGGATATAACCAGGTAAATCTAGAAAAACCATCCACTAATAAAGCGTAGTATGCAAAACCATTTCCAGATAGAACCGGGGAAGACCCCTATAAATCACAATGTACTAAATCAATAACATGCTCAACACGTTTATGGTTCTCAACAAAAACCAACTGTTGACCCTTTTTCCATAACACAAGGGGGCGCAAATATGTAGTTTGGGTAAGAAAGATGAAACTGAAAGCTATTCGGACTTATGCAAACTAGAAATAACTGCATTAGGTAAATGGCCTAGGCGCGCATGCCATAGCTCGTACAAAGCTCGACTCTTTTTTCTGTTGTAAAACTGAAGCAAATGTTATCTCTCCCAGTCCAAAACATTAAGTCCATTCTCATTGTGCCCCAACCCACGATGGGCCTGGTTACTTTGTTATGAATGACAAAGTTCTGATCATCAAATGTAATCAATATATCTATATCTCTTGTTAACTTACTAGTCAACAATATATTCTTAGTAATTTTCATGCACAACCAGAACATCAGATAATCACAAATTCTCTAAAACTTTAGATTCAACAATATGAGATATCATAATAGAACCACCATTACCAACAAAAACTGGAGATTTACTAGCATAAGGAGTGACACTATCTAGGCCTAATGCAAAAGGTGTCATGTGACTGGTAGTTCCCGAATCAATATAACAATCTGAGACTCTGGAAGATGGCTCATACTGCTATGAAATAGAATAATTTTCTTCCGACGTGTTTAGGTCTTCATCTGATAACACGTCGCAGCATAATGACTGATCCATCTACGCCAGGTGCAATGCAGACGACCACGGTGGAGGAATTTACCAGCCTTGAAGAATGAGACCAGGACTGCCGGCCGCTGAAATGGCCACCATGGCCGCCGCGTGAAGGCCACATGTGGCCACCTCTAGTCAGTGCGTGATCCAACGAGTAGCTGGATGTGGGTCGGTTTCCGGTCTGAAAGGATACTTTTCCAGCTATCGGTTCTGAATGTCCCTGCAAATTTTGTAAAAATGCCTCGTGGTTTTTAGCACGGGCAAGAACATCCGCATACAATGGAGTAGGGACAACATTAATTAAAGGGGCAGAAAAATCCTTATATTCAGAACCAAGAGCAGTAAAAAAACCATACTATCTGATAAGTATTCGAAACTGGATTGCCCATTATAGTTAATTGTTCAAAAATCTCTTTTAACTTGAGATGAAGTTCATGAACTGTACCATTTTTGCGAATACCACGCGTATCTGAATGAAGACAAAGAATTGAGAAGGCACTGCTGTTCAGATAAATTTGCACGAGATTATCCCAAATCTCATTGGAAGTTGCACATTCTGGCAATTCTGCAAGAACTTCAGCGGTGAGAGAAGAAAACAGCAGACTGCAGACACGTTGATCTTCAACAATCCATTGATCATAATCATCTTTTTCTTTCTGATAATAAATATTGGAATCAGTCTTAGTGCCACTAGGAGGAGTTGAGATAGTGGCGGAAAGGGAAAGCAATGGACCGGCCGACGGAAGAGATGGAAGAACCAGACAGGGATTAGTGCCATCAGTGAAACCATACAGAACTTGAGGACAAATAACATAACCAGTTTGACGCTTCTAGAGAAGATAATTAGATAAAATGAACTTGATCTGCATCATATGGAGGAGAGTGTTATAGGAGAGTTTTTCATCAGCCAAAGTGAGAGAGGGATGGCCGGAATTGAGAGCGCAAAGAGGAGGTAGTGTTGGTCGGGGGAATTTCGGTTCGGCCGCTAAGAAGAAGAGGATAAATTTTATTGTTTAACGTTTTGGATAAGAAGAGGCTCTGATACCATGATAAATGATTCGCCGTAAATGTTTCTGTATTGCAATACTAAATATATAGAGAGATTACGATAAAAGTAAAATAAGGAAAACTCTAATTTAATCATCAAACTTATTATAATCTAATCATTAATCTGATTTACTCAAACATCAACTGTTCGCCAGCTCCAAGCTATATAACAGGATGAAATTGAGACACTGTAAATACGACACCTCAAATTTCCATCAAATTGCTTCCACGTATAACAATCCATGCGCTAAAACGTGTCAACTTTTCAGAACTGCAATGTAATGTTGGTTTAAAGTTAGTCATCATTGTTTCACTTGCAATGTACTACACCCGTGAGTCATTAGGTGGTCTTTACATAGGATGGAGGCTATGGGACGAGGGTGCTAGCGCCTCCTCTTTGATTTGGTGGCCTGAATTTAGGTCCAAACGTCAACGGAATCCATTAATTTCGCCCCCTTGAAAAATAGCAGAGTCCGTCCGGCGATTTTGTCGAAGAAAACGACCATCGTCATTTTTTGGTGGCTCACTAAACAAAACGTCGTCGTTTTGCCCGTAGTGAAATAACGTCGTTTTAGTAGCCTAAACGCAAAAAAAAGGGATGGCGATTTATCCGCTATGTGTAATCCGGACACATTAATTGCATTTCTGGTTACATAGAGCGGATACATGGATGGTGTGTCGGGCCACTTTTTGGACGAATTTTTAAAGAAAATTATGAATATTTTAAATTAAAAATAAATAATAACATTATGAGAGTTTTTATGGGAGAAGAAATGAAAGTTGGATTTAGGTGAATGAAATATGTGAATGAAATTGAATTTAGAAAGTGAAAACTAGAATGAGTTGATGAAATTGAAGCAATCTTACCATAAAAGGAAAGTGTGCCAAATTCACAAAAACAATCTAAAAATGAAAGTGTGCCACATCCAACGAAACGGAGGGAGTACATAATTTTATGGAACCCCAACTTTTCGATCCTATTCAATATTGTTTTAAAAATTATTTTACAGGCTTCTCGTCTATACATTTTAACTTTTTTTCCAACATTTTTAAATGATTTTGAAAAAATATATGTGAATTTTTTTTCAAAGTCAACGGGTTGACCTTAATCGGTATAAGAACGGAGTATTAACTACTGTCTTTTTCTGGAAAAACAAATTCACAGTTATCATTAGTTTTTATTTAAAGTCGGTGAAATAAAAGCGTTGAAACACCTTTTTCCCGTACTATTCCCTCTGTCTCAATCTCTCAATCGAATCTACATACTTTTTGGTCAACTTTCTAAAGATATTTTTATCATAAATTTCAACTAATATATAGTAGAACCCAATATGATCATGTGAGATATTGTTGACTTTCATGCGTTATGTATTTTCTATGTATCAAATATTAACACATCATTATATAGTATACTTAAATAAATTTATCGTTTGATATGAATCTCCTTGCGAAAATTCTGAATTGCGGATTATCGGATCTTTATTTAAACTGAGAATCTCGCCCAACTCAGTATAAATGCACAAAATTGTAGCGTCTAGCCCGCAGGGTACACTCAACTCCGACTTGCTCTCTAAATAGCCCGCTTATTTAGATCACAAGAGTTCTTCATAAGCGTCTAACCACATGGTATACTCACAAAGGAAATTGAAACTTAACTAGCCCGCATGATTAAGAGACAATAAAAATAATGAGAATGACTCCAAATATGAATATATGATTGGTAAAAGATGATGAAATTCGTTGGTTCATCCCCCTCTATTTATAGGGTAATTTTCGAACCAATACCCTAATTACAATTGGAATCTGATTCAACTTATGACAGATTTAAAATGCTAAAACCATATTTAACTAAACTTCTAATATTACTATAATTCAGCTGTGTATACTAACTAGAATTAGACTAGGAAAATATTACCTTATCTAATCTTACCAAATCTAATTCTAATCAGAATAAA